>JAQGBW010000848.1:0-32953 GCA_034698625.1 Julus scanicus | reverse complement strand
TCTCTTTTTGTTTGGCTGAAAGTGTGTTTCAAAATTTCACCCATTGAAAGTGATAGGGTTGTGATCCCCCTTAATAAGTATGCCAACATATTTTGTGATGGCGTATATTTTTGAAAGATAAGGTTTCCTTGATCCCAATATTGCAAATGTTGAAAAAAGACCAATATAAATTGTTATTATTTAAGAACAAAGCAAAAATGTCAATAAGAATAAGAATGTCGGAATGTTTGAAAAGGGTGCATCAAAGTAATTAGGAAATTCCAGCTTATATTTCTTTGAAATTGCAATATTGTAGAACGAGGCTTTAAGGAAGTTTTCCAATAACAGACGAAAAAATCCAATGCAGCCTTATTAAAAAAATCTTATTGCTTTCATTTTCATTCTCAGCAGTGCATATTGCTGTAACAAAATTTGATCAACTTTAATTTTTTTTTTATTTCTACAGCAACCATGCTTCTTAAAATCTAATAATGAAAATCAATAGTTGTTTTTTCTCAAATTTAATGTAAATATTTGATGAAGAAGAGTTTGTGGATTCAACATTTAAAAAACCCTGAGAATTGCCATGTATTCGTATGATGCATGTGCAGTATGCGCAAACACAATATGCCATCTATTCAGACTTCATAAAAGTTGCATTCTGTTCTTATATTTTGGCTCACGTTGATTATACGTTTACAGAATTTTAGAATTTAATATAAATAACATTCAAAATATTTTTAAAAAAAATATATTTTATGCTCTGGGGCACTGCATGTCATGTATCGTTTAATATTCACATATTTGAGAAATGAAAAATTGATTTCAGTCAAGGGTATACCATAGACCTTTGAGAAAAGCAAGTTTTAACCATCACAGTATTATTTTCAATCTACATGTAATTCAATAACTGAAACTAAATGCAAATAACAAAGAAGTAACATGAGAACTTTTAGAATATTTTTAATAATCAAGTTAGTATTTAAATTTATCGTTATCGTTTTATTTCCAGATAACTCAAATTTATATTATTTTGATCCGATTTTTTCAACAACAAAAAAAAAAAACCACGACGGGGTTGTGTCAGTATATCATGTCAGAAAACAATGTTGTTATCGTATGACTAACATTTTATAAAAAACTATAATAATGTTTCAAAAATAAGGCTATTCACACTGAACAGAAAAAGAATAGTAACGGCGCTCTAGCTATATATGTATAAAATATTAAAGCAGACGAATAACAATGCGTGAAAAACAAAAACTTCATATGTATGTGCAGAAGACGACGCATTACTAAATTCTAATCAGCGCGGCTGCTTTTGTAATTTTAATTTATTTGAAAAATCGTGATACAACTCACACGTTTTTATATTGACACAAAATTACAATCCCACTAATGCATTTTTATTTTACCCTAATTAATATTGTATGCAAACACACACAAATTATATATAAACCGCCACATCAGTGATGGAGGTCTGATTGAGATGATTAAACATTTACCTATACACCTAGTATACCTGGCTATACGGTTGCTCTTTATACGACCTTTTTTAATTACAGAACTTCTTCGATTTACGTCCCACAATGTCTCGTTATACGCCAACAACAAATGCTGTAATTACCCCAATTTGCACAAACAAGGTCGAATTTGGCTAACAATAAACAGCTTATGTGTTTCACTTCGTTTCAACGCTATCACTTTCAATGGGTGAAATTTTAAAACACAATCACAGCCAAACAAAAAGAGATTAAATAAAAATAAAAATTGTTCAAATTAGCTTGATAAATCAGCAATGGTATTATTTTTTCGTTTTTCACTTTAAAATGGTAGATTTTTTAAAATTAATAAACAAGTTTAAAAAATGTCCGTTAATTTGCATTCTCATGCTGCCACCTGCTGGCAGATTGTGCAAATTAACGGACATTCTTCAAACTTGTTTATCAATTTAAAAAAAATCTACCATTTCAAAGTGAAAAACGAAAAAGTGATACCATTGCTGATTTATCAAGCCATTTAAACAATTTTTATTTTTATTTAATCTTTTTGTTTGGCTTTGAGTGTCGTTGCAAACTTACCGATTGAAAGGGATAGGGTTTCAAATTAATCCCCCTTAAGAAGAGAAAAAATGAAAAACACGATGCAGAAAAAATGTATTCGTTATATGGCTTTTCACTATATGGCCAATTTTTCCAGAACGTATCTAGACCGTAAAGCGAGGTATGGGTGTATTCGTAATTTCTTCGCAAGTGGGTGCCACTATTATTTGTCTCTGCTCACTTCCACTCGGTCGTCTGCTAATTATCTTTGACTTGCCAAACATATCTAACAGACCATTATGGGCGTGGTTTTCCGCTCAGTGGAATGGCACGCTAGCACCAGTTCGCATGCGCATCAAGAAAACTATCCGTTGGCAGACGGAAATCTGAGCAGAGACGTGCAGTGGGAATAGGGCACCAGTCGCTGCTAAACTTAACCCCAAATGCCATATTCCCACGGTGCTTAAAATGCTTGGATTTCCGTCTGCTAGCAAAACATTTGCACTAGTGCTAGCGCGCTAAGCGGAAAACAACGTCCATATGGTCTGCTAATATAATTTTTCTATGTCAAAGATATTTAGCAGACGACCGAGCGGAACAAGCGAAAAAAACACGTGCACTGAAATATCGAAGGTAATGCCTGATTCACAATGCATCGCCTGTCGTCTTTTGCTGACCGTCACACGATCTGCGCATGCGTGACAACCTACATACTATGATGACGCGTTTATGACGTTTTCCGCCAGGTTGGCAGTCAACCAATTAAGAATTTGTACCAGGTGATAGTTGGCGCATGCGCCATAGAAAATTGAAGCGTCACCTAGCGACAAAATATTTTGGGGGCTATGGCTGATCTGACGGCGCTTTACTTAGTAGGCGTTTGGACGTCGGTCGGTCCATTGTGAACCAGATTGCAATGGCCATTAAAAAGTGTGACGTTTTTCTTCGAAAAATTAAGCTCCGCCTCGACCGGCGGACGACGTCGGTCGGTGCATTGTGAACTAGGCATAAGTTTACATAAAAAAATCATGATAATTTAAAAAACAATGAAAATGTAAAATATGAAGGATAATGGATGTGTGTGATTTGTGAAGGTGGATTCATATTTCATACATTGTGGTTAAGCTAATATTTCCTTTTTCGGATATTATTTCTTGCTTAAACACCGTTTTGCAAGTTTGCAGTCGGTTTGGTGGGAATGCACGGAATGGTGGCATCAACCGATGTTGCGCCGTCTGTTGGCATACTTTCCGAGCGTTTTAGGTTCGGTGGGAATAGGGCATATACTGAATACAAAGACGTATAGTACTACGCAGTGCCATAACTATATAGTGGCGAAAAATAGCAATTCTTAGGGCTTTTAGGCTTGTAGGGGCCTCTCAGAGGGTCTATATTTCTGCTTTTTTACGTAGTACTACGTATTTATTTCAGTATAATTAAGGTACAAAAGCTACCAGGGTTCACTGTAAAACAATTGTGTGGAGCCCCATCATATCTGTGGGGGAATCAACATATGTATATTTTGCTTTGTGACCACAAATTGTAGTTACGGCACTGGTCCTACGTCAAATAAATTCGTATTTAGACCTTTAGACATCAAAAGTACTGAACATTAATGCATAAAATTGGGTCTTAAATAGATATTAAAAAGATGTTCTGATTTGAAAGACTTACTTAAAGTCTCACTTAAAAGTACTTAAAGTTACTCCAGTTACTTAAAGTACTGGAGTAGCATGTCTTAGCCTCTTCCAGACACGTTTAAGGTTAGTATTCCACAGTCCATGATTTGAGACAGAAAATAAGTCATTGTCGATCATTTTTCTTACAGGGGTTCCAGCCAATCGAAATGTCATTTACTACACCTGTTGCCCCGAACCTTACGTGGATATCACCTTTGTCATTCATATCAGGAGGCGGACGTTGTACTACGGCTTCAACCTTATCATTCCATGCGTGCTCATTTCGTCCATGACACTTCTGGGTTTCACACTCCCTCCAGATTCTGGAGAGAAGCTAACCTTAGGTAAGCTATAGTTTTCAATTACAACACTTCTTAATCCTTGTCATACGAGGCTGTTCAGAGCAATATACTGCATTTCGCAGAGTAAAGTTGACAAACTAATCCACAAAATTTGCTTTTGTGTTTAATGGCATAATCCTGACAGATTCAATAGTGCTATTTGCAAAGCAAGTTTGTTTCGTCTAAAAGTTTGACGTCAAATCCTGGAAAATTTGACATTTTGGTTAAGTAAAAATTCTATTGGAAAAGCTACTATGTTTTCCACTATTGCAGGATGAAAATATATAATTTAATATAGTATGGAAAAAAGCTTTTGAACTAATGTTTAGTTTTTTATAATTTGTACTTTTATGAAAAGGGATTATTCCCCCGCAATGATTGTCACTTTAAAAAGAACAGCAAAAATATTTATAATAGACCAAAGCACTTGTATTTCAAATATCTTGAAAAATTTGCTTTATATCGGGTTTTTTTTAACAAAAAGGGGTAAACAAAATTGTAATCGCACATTGAAGCAAGGATATTTTGAGAGAATTTGCGAATGTTAATTGAGAAAATGTAATTACTGAGCAACTGAAAACAAAACCAGGATATGACGTTAATCAATTATGTTGCAAAATTGGCACATTTAAAAAAATCATTTTGTCAAAATGTGTGGATCCAATTCGCATCCAGACGTGTCATTTAACACTATGAATTAGCTAAGTATTTTTCACTTTTACCGTGCTCTGAATCCACTCTTGATAAGAATTTTTTTTCTAGATTTTATCAGATAAATTAATTTACAGGTACCATTGTTAGCAATGGATTACATTCAACAGAGGTTATTTACCATCAAAAAAATATCATGGAATCTGTTTGCAAGCAAGATTGTTTAAAGTATGAAACAGTGACAATTCTACAATAATTAACGTACAGAAATGTAGGTATATGATTCACGCAAAACTGTAAATCAATTATCCTATATTTAAAGAAACCCTTTTAAAATATAAATTAAAAAGTTCTTTCTGAAAATTGTTATTCAATTGGAATAAGATATCTGCGTATATGGACATTTTTGGCACTTTTAAACTACATTGTATTATAAGAAACATTAAAAAATAGGCCAACTTATTTTACGTTTACAAAATCCATCTGCATATATAGCATAAGGAACATTAAACCTAGCTGACATCTTATCCAAAGTATAATTACCAGAATCTACAATTATATTATAGTTTCATTTTCTATAACTTCATCGAATTAATTTAGTATTTTAACAATTGTAGAAAGGTTGACAGTTGAAAGTTGACAGTTACAGAAAGAGTAATTTGGTTTGGAAAAAAATCACTTTATGATATATTTAAAGCAAGATGTTTTTTCCCCCTACTTTTAACATCATTAGTGAAACATCGTGATGGCTTAAATCTGTAGCCAATTCAAATTGCTTCTGTAGCCAATTCAAATTGTTTCTGTAGCCAATTCAAATTGTTTCTGTAGCCAATTCAAATTGTTTCTGTAGCCAATTCATCTTGGTTTCTGTAGAAAATTCATCTTGGTTTCTATAGAAAATTCAACTTGGTTTCTGTTGAAAATTCAACTTGGTTTCTGTAGCCAATTCAACTTGTTTCGGTAGCCAACTTAACAAAAAAAACGGTCTCGCTTGCAAACACGTTTCCATCGTGATATTTGTTGGTTAAAACTCATCGTGATTGAAAAAATCCTAAGACAGCAAGCATGAAAGAAAGACAGTTTTGGAGACGCTAAAAAATCAGACATTGCCTGTATCGTTACAAGCATCCAAAATGCCATCTTTTTCTGGCCTCTTAATGAATTTCTTTTGTCTCCCGCATGTTGGATGCCAACAATTACGCGTCCTTGTTAATTAGCGCTTTGCAAATCAATAACCGGAACCCTAGAACGGTATAAAGCTGTCGATCTTGCCTTCTCTTTTGTTATTTCTAATGGGTTTTGTGATCCTTGGCAAGAATGACCGAGCATCTCTTTTGCTTTTGAATGAACAATGCGTTTGCCATACTCCATCGATCAATTATTGGTGCATGGAATCGCAAGCTTTTTTTTTTTCATCGACCTGCTGTCTAGGTATTTTATAAGCTCGAATTCCCAAGCTAATTCTATCCAGATGAAAGAACTTTGCTAGATATATCTGTCTGTTATTTTTGCTTGTTCGAGATACGGAACTTTTACAAAAATTCCAACAATGATTTTTTGACAAAATCCCAAAACAAAATCCGTAACCTCGCTTTTTCAAACAGTGATATTTACTTGTGTTGCGCCATACTAAATTTTACAAAGACAACCATCTCAGACGTGTTAAATAATGTTAACCAGAATCCAGAAATCCGTTTTTTAAATATCAAAATTAGGACTACTAGTATGTCATTATTATTTAAAATTAGTTCATAAACAGTGTTCATTACTTATCAAAAACTCACTAATGGTTCAAAACACAAATGAAAAACATGTTGAAAGCAAACTTGGATTTCAAAATTTGTATTTACGAAATCAGACAAACCTGATATATCAATTTCATATCAACTTTGATGTCTCAACAAATAGTTAACTTGATTACTAGTTTCTTGATGAATTACAATCAAGTTTTCCTTCTCTTTCTGGAGAAATTAAGTAAGAAAAGTAATTTAAGTTTATGTTAAAATACATAACATTTTACCAAACTTTTTTCTTGGCATACATTAAGAGTTGTTACTTTGTGGATAAAATCCTAGTACTACATTCTCTTTTATTGAAAAAAAAAACATATTTAAGAAATTAGTAAGTTAAAATTTTAAGTAGGCATTACAAAAATGACAAACCACACAAGAATTTGATGAATTTGTCAATTAAAAATATAATTGCTCGTAACAAATGTAATTTAATGCAACCTGTGAATTTTCAAACTATATGCAGACACGATCTATAATATACACTAACACGATGTTATAAAATATCGTTCAAACTATGCGGTGTCGCAATTTGAACATAAATAAGCTGATTATTACAAAATTATTACCATAATAAAGTATGGCAAATTAATCGCTAAGTTCTTTCATCAAGCTATAGATTCAGCTGTTTGCGAGCTTCAGCATGGTAAGCATATCCCCCAATTTCATTTCTTAATTAACTACTCTTCTTTGTATTAGCCCTATAGGGATATGGTACAACCCAAACGTCTTTATTAGGCAATTACTGACAATTAATTGTGAAACCAATTCCCAAAGCATGGAATGGCTTGAAATCTTCGTCGCACGAGCTCTCGTATCATCTAAAGCTAAACTTATTAGCAAACTGGAAATGTTATAAAAATGGGTTTGAAATACTCGAGTATATTAATCTCAAGTATTCAAAAATATTGAAAGTTCCACGCTCCTCTGTCTATTGTATAAAATTAAAATTGCAATTTTAAAAATGATTTAATGTAGTATAATAGTTAATAACTATAATTCTTTAAATCTCTGGTTTTGTCAAAAAAGCAGAGCAAATTGCAGACTTGCACTTAAAATTCCAGTTATAACACAAGTTACATGTAAATACACATTTAAACTCAGACTTAATGCATTTAAAAAATCGTTTAAGATTACATAATATTTGGATTGCTATTATTCTCGTATCATTCGAATTTATCAGATTCCTTATACACGTATAAATGCTGAACAGTAACTAAAAACACAATATTTAAATAATGTGATTGCTACATCTCACAAAATTATTACATGTTGAGATATAAAAACCCGACTTATGACGCAGCATTTCTAAATGCAATTCTAAATACAATTTAATACACTAAATGATGTAACATCATTTCACCACATTTATATGACTTGATTCAATCTACTTTAATTCATTTGTCAATTTGTGCATCTAACAATAATAACCTTTAGTATAACATGTTGTAAATCAGTTTATTATTTGGTGAACCTCGTGTTAAAATTGTGGAAAAAAAATATAACACAAATTTGACGTAGCTTTTTGGCAATAAAATGATGTATTGTTTATTCTTCCATTTTTGTATATAATTTATAACTATTTGCGATTGGTACAAGTTTAATAACACTCATATAAACCGTTAAAAATCAATCCAAAAAAACACTTTAGCTTTATTCATGGAAACATTTGGAGAAATGGAATACACAAGTGTAGACTTGGGACCATTATTTCAAAGCATTATATACAGTTAAAAAATATAAATCGGGTGAAATGATGAAATGCAGACCTACCGTTTTACTCTTGTTCTTAAGTAGCATGTATATCAAAAATTCACAAAATTTGCTTTGATGTCTAACAAGAACTTTAACATTTATAAGAATTTCAATGAAAAGGTTCCCTTTGTGTCAAATCTGCAAAGAGCTCATAAAACTAAAAAGTCAACAAGAATTCAAACGTTCAACACCTTGCAGTTTACTTAACTTTGTTCATGGAATCTGATATGTGTGAATGATACCTGATAGTTAAGCATGTTGCAGAATTAAGCACGTGTACTACATATCTTATCCTGCTTGATCTTTCACAAAGTAGCCAAAACAATTGCGGCTATAATATTGCATTGTAGTTTGATTGTTGAACGTTTGAATTATTATTGCATTTTCTATTGTACTGTAATTAAAATAAGATACTAATTTATGTTTAAAAATTCGGGAGCTATAAAAGACAGTCAGTCATATTGGCAACTGCTAACTAAAATAAATGTAACCAAAGGGAATTTAGTAGACGTGGCAATTATATGTTAAACATAATTACGCAATATAATAATTACGAAATGCATAATCAAATCAAAATTTCGAAATGTACATTACAATATTTAATAATAATGAAAATCTGAAAAACATAAGAAAGCAAGAAATTAACTTTTAAATATCCATATATTTTAATAATGAAAATAATTCAATATTATTTATTTTTCTTTTATAATGACTCCCATTTATGATCATGTTTTTATGGTGATAATTATGATTTGTGTTTGTATTTGTAACTCCATACAGCATATACTTTAATACTTAGTAAAATAATTTTGGAATGCTGCATTAGTCTATAGTTATGAATATGTGAAGTAAAAACATGGAATTTCTCAACCACAGCTCAAACATATGTTCAAAAGATTATACATAATAACAAATTTAATCGATACATTCATTTGAATTCTGGTATAGTTTGACCACATGTTTGTCACAATAATACTGAAAAACAATTTCTATAAAAAGGTAGGTTCCACTGAGCCCAAAACTTTCCACATGCATATATTTTAAATGTTTACCCCACCTATGAAAAACACATCAAAGACTACATCAATTTTAACAAAAATATATTCATTTATATCTAATTTTTGATATGTTGAGAACTTAGTTATCTACAGATTTAAAATTACTACATCTTGCTAAAACATGGTTTTAGATGGCATTAACATGCTACATTGCCCGATTCACAACATCATCAACCACATTTGAAACACTGTACACTGTAAACATTAGTATGCACTTCCCCCTTATGGTTGGGTCCACATTAGTAACAAATTTCTCTGAGTTCAACACACAACATACATTTATTGTATTGTGGACATGTTCACTTACACCTCAACGTGGTAACACGTAGTAACACGAACAAACATGTATGTCGTGTGCTAAACTCGGGAAAAATTTGTACCAATATACATCCGGTATAACAAACTATTTCAAAATTAACGATTTTTCATTACTAATAACACGTGAATGAATGTATTCATGCATGACTCGGGACTGCATGGTAACGAACATGACATTTTAAAATCTTTATAGACATCAGAAATAACTGCAGAAATATTTTGCTTTAACTTTAAAGAAACGTTTCAATTAATGAGAAGTTCCAAGTTGCCATAACTTCGATTAAAAATACACGAATTCGCAGTAGTTTGACCCATTAAAATAGAATGGCATGCATGATTCTCGAATGGGCACTTGGGCAAAGGTATTTGTGAATAAACTTCCAAATCCGACTAAAAATTAATGCTAAAAACCCCACCACGAATTGCAGGGGGAGCGTGGAGACTATCTTTATCTTTGACCATATCCAACCAAGCCCAAAACGTGTGTTGCTCTTGTTCTATTCCAGGTGTAACAATCCTCCTGTCGCTCACCGTTTTTCTAAATCTGGTCGCAGAAACAATGCCTTCCACGTCCGATGCAGTTCCTTTGATAGGTACAGTGGTTCTTGCAGGAACACTGAAAGAAAGCATTTGATACTTGGAGGATTTGAAATCCGGCTAGTTCTCAAATCAGAAAAAAGCCACAAAAAAAAGAAAAAAATCTCAAAAAATTCTCTTCGTGTGCGACCCAATCCCCTTCCAATGCGAGGAATTGCTCTCTGAGAGCAAGCAACCTCTCTCAAGAGGAATTGTCTTCCGTTCGTGCAACCGCCGTGTCAGTGTGAACATGCATGTCCGTCTGCTCCGTGTGCGTCCGAACTAACCATCTTTGTATATCCATTGCAGGAGTGACCATTTTGCTGTCTCTGACAGTGTTTCTGAACTTGGTAGCGGAGACATTGCCGCAGACATCGGATGCCATGCCCCTACTAGGTACCGGTATCTTCCCGTCCCCTCCCATCCCCTATGTGCAGTGCAACTCGTTTCGCCTTTCCCAATTGACCCCCTTGAGTTCAAACCCCCACGACCTCTGACCTCTGACCTCCACCCCCGCCTTATGGTTTCTCCGTACTCGTTTTTTTTTACCGTTTTTGCGTTGTTTTTCTTTCTGCACCTTTCCTCGCTCCGTGCAGGACTTATCCCCATATGATACTTGGAGGGGCGGGGGATGGGACCCCTCCAGCGGAAAACTGCTGGTTCCCACTGGAACGAGGCCGAGAAGCAGTGAAGGAGTGAGAGATACAGTTGGGACCAGGAGATGGCGCTCCTCACGGGGTTCATTCTCAAACCAAGCGTTTTTCCTTTTGTTTGCAGGTGTCACCATTCTGCTCTCCTTGACTGTGTTTCTGCTTCTGGTAGCGGAAACAATGCCCCCGACGTCTGACGCAGTACCTTTGATAGGTCAGGTCCCCAACACGTATTTCCTCCCTTGCTTTTAGGCGTTCAGTTTTGAGTTCTCAAGCTCATACTTTAAAATACTGAACCCCAATCCTCGTTTTTCCTTCTGCCCAATTTTCCGTTTTCTTACAATTTCTTTTCCTCCTTCCATCGCCCTTACCATAACTTTTTTTCTGTTTGTTTTCGAGCAAATTTGTCAGCGTTGAGCAAAAACATTGTCTTTGGTTGGAATGATAGAATTAGTTAATAGAGGGTAGCAAAACCCGTGCCTGTAATGCGTTATTTTGGAAAACTAGAAATGAAACCTTTGCAAAATTCCATTTTGACACAATTGCGAGTGTCTAAAAATTGGACAAGGTTGTGATTTTGAAATGAGCCAAGACTCCTGTCTTTTGAGTATGGTGTCGCAATTCAAAATCTACAATTGTGCATTGTAAATTTGACATTGATACTGATACTGATTGAGTAGCTAACCCTTTGAGACGGGTGCCCCAATAAGGAGGCGCTACTGTGCCACACGTATGTGGCGTTAAACATTCTAACTCGCGTACAACTTTTTAACTAACACTTAATAATTTACCTCAGTCCATTAGTGTATGCATAATCCTTGCTGTCCACCCAGATCTGCAGGATCTGGTTGTCCGACTTTTTGTTTTAATCCGTACATACAATTATCAGATTTTGCGGCCTCACATAACTGGGAACCCCCCATTAGTGTTATATTATGTCCTGTTGTACAATAGGCATAATAGATGGCGCTGAAATTTTCAAAGGGAACGATAATAAGTAAATCAGTATAGCGCACTGATTTTTATATCATGCTTTGTATAAATAGTTTTCTAAAAAAAGTTGCCCCTAGGGCATTAATAACAGTGCAACTTAGTTTATGATTTCAATGAAGTTATAGCTTCCACCAACAGTTAGTGTCACATGATAAGGTTACCATCTTTTGGCACAATAGATGATCGAATAGAATTTTTCGAAAAAGCATTTCCAAGAAACTATGTATAACTGTGCCCAGATAAGTTTTATGAACATTCCATGAAATTTACATTTCTATCAACAGATTACGTTGTATTATCTTGTTCTTGAATTCCCGAGAATCCGATACTGAGGTCGACGTTTTTCTCAGACACAAATTTTTATCATATTTAAGATATTATTCACAAGTACAATGCACATTGTTCATCTATGGAGAATTTTGCACGATAGTCAAATTCAAGGTTTTACAGAAGTAGCAAACTTATGTCATACGAAACTGCACTGGTATTATGGTAGACAGGAATATATTACATTCCTTTTCTGAGTTATGCTACAAATATACCGTTGCAGAAATAAGCATGTGCTTTCCGAACTACTAAATTATTTTTATCATCAAAACCAAATACAATGTCCGATTTCATCTTGCGGCATTTATCTAATATAATGGTTGGTCCTCTCTACGAAATGGCAAACGTGTATTTTGTAAATATTAGAGATCATACATACGTGTGTTTTTCGTTAATTGTGATTTTTTTTAAATTTAAAATGTAGGTTTTTGTCAGTCTTTATTTTATTCTTCTTTTTGAAATCCTCGTTTGAAAACAATTTTAAATTTATGTTTCACAACACATTATCACGCATTCAATTTTATATGTTTATGTTTAAAATACATTGGTGTTATTTTTATATTCAAAATTCGTTTGACAAAAATATTTTATGTATGTGAACTACAAAAGTACATTTATTAGCCATACTGTAATTTACATTTCAAGACAGATTTACAAAAAGACCAGAGAATGCATATATTTTCATAGAAAGCCACTTTGAGTTGGAAATATAACACGATAGACCATTAAGAGATGCCCAGCTTTATCGCAGCTCACGTGATAGTAAACTATAGTAGAATTATGCAATACACCAGGTGTAATAAGTACTCAATGGTTGATCCCAATCGCGAATAAGTATAAAAATAATTTAGAGAAAATCCGCAGTGAATTTGCCAACAAATCAGAAAATTTTAAAACTAACTCGAGGCCATCAAATTCGAATTTTCTTATAACGTAACTCACGCACGTAACAAAATATGCAATGAGACAGAAACAGTTTTTGGACAATCAGCTTCTGTTTAAATATCATCTATTTAAGCTCAACACCTATAGACAAATGTTAACCAAAATAAAAGATAAGCAGAATAAATATACTTTTTGATTTAATAAATAAAATTATACTAAATCCATTCTAAAAAGGGAGATAAGATTGAACAGTAAGTGCATTAAAATCCTAAATAAATATTGCGGTATAATTCATGATCATAAATTGATTTAAGGAACCAGAAGCTAACCACGAGAGAGTGTAGTGCTAAGCTCTCTCATAACAAGTATACCCATGCATTCATTTTTTTATTATGATTTCACCACCTTTTTTACGCAAACACCCACCCTGAGCTCAAGGACCTGCTAGTTATGTCTATTGAAGTAGTGTGTCTGTTATCTAGTGTTAGCTTTTTGGATTTTCAGCATATACAAGTCGATTTTTTACGTCATTGTATACCTGTGGTTAAATGGATCCAATGTGGAATTGGAAGACACCATTGTTGCATTTTTTAATCAGAGAAAAATATTTTTTAGCAATGCAGTTGCGAAAACGATACTTTCCATCATTTCATTACACTTCATTCATTTCATTTTGTAAATAAACATAATTACATAAACCAAATTCGAAACTAAAACACATTTTGAATTTCATAGTTGACATATTTTACAAGGTCCGAGCTATTGACGCAAGCATAATTAGCAGTTAGCACTAATTAATCCCTAGATTAAGAGAAAAAAACTGTTTTGATAACTATTTTTATAGATGATAACAGCAAAAATGTTTTCTGATAAAAACATGCGTACATGTATTATTTATTCCAGAACCAATTTTAAAAAACAAACTAACTAATCAATTATATTGTTTACAATTTAAACTTCCACAAACGTGGGAAGTTAAAATTGTATATAATTAATAACAAATGCATCCCTTAAATTTATTACAAACTCTTTATATTCCTAGTATTGTCAAAATAGTAACATGATTACATTTGTTAATATTCAGCAGCTTAATTAACAGTTGGAAATGAGAAACTGAAATCGATTGACATGACAACACAATAACTACTAGCTAATTTTAAAAAAACAATTTTAGGCCATTTATAGGCTAATATTTTAAATCGGATATCGATTAAACAGCTTATTCTTACATTAACTTTAAAAATATTACTATGTTTAGTTGTAGAAGACCTGTTTTTCTTTGAATAAATTTAATTATTTATTACAGTATTATTTTTTTAAATAATCTGTGATAACTGAAAGGTATTTATGGTATTGAATACTATCTTCAACTATGTAATTATGTAATGTCCGCCTCATGTGTAAAATTTTTTGTCCAAAAATTATCTAAAAATTTAAAGCATGAACACCTTTTTTAAAACTGCCTTCAATTCTTTCATCCAATCCTCTCATTTTTCATGTACATTTAACAATATATAAATTCGCTATACAAGGATTATAAATTTAAACTTGTACAGTTTTACTGTACCTTGCCATAGGTTAAGTTTAAGAATTAATGATAGCTGAAAGGTAGCTTAGAAGATGGTTTTAAATCCACATTATAAGTTACTGTATTCTGAGTCATTATATTCTCGGTAAGCTTTTCATATACACAACAATAAGGTCTATAACATACATATGCAACAATCTTAAATTAAATATGGTTATTAAAATGACTTCAAGACTAGCTCAAGGGAAATAAAATATGTTAATTTCCAATTTAACAAATCACGTTGCTAAGTTATTCATGTTTCCTGTTTTCAAATTCCAATCTACTATCCTGGTAACTTAACAATAATTTTATTACGATTTCATATAAAATTAATAAGAATGACAAGCACAAATAAATATACATGCACTTTGTTGAAACTGATATTTCTGGGTTCTTTTTTTAAAGATTCCAAAACAAGTTCATTTATGAAGTTATAATATTTTACATGAGATATTCAAGGATTATTTTGAATTTGTAACAAAACAATGCAAATAAAACTTT
This sequence comes from Julus scanicus, assembly GCA_034698625.1. Classification (NCBI taxonomy): domain Eukaryota; kingdom Metazoa; phylum Arthropoda; class Diplopoda; order Julida; family Julidae; genus Julus; species Julus scanicus. The sequence continues at coordinate 17,838 of JAQGBW010000848.1, read as the reverse complement.
CAATCATTTAAATTACTCGCTGGTTTAACCAATTAATAACTAAAGCGATTAAATTTCTATAATTCATTAATTCAGTTTGTTGTAAATTAAACTAAACAGCTCTTATTAATTAAATGTCATGTAACTTGGGAGTAAATTTTTGGCATTTAAAGTACTTTTAAATCCAAAATTTGTCTAAATTTAGGAGCGAAAGTGCGAACTATAGAAAATAAATATTATTAAGTAACCTATTTTTATTGCAACTACTTCATGCTTGCGTAAATAGTAAAACCTGTCACTAAAACATTTTTTTCAATCGCAACACCAATTGATAATTTTTCTCATTCATTATACTTGTTAAACAACCATCAAACTTATTAGATCTGTTACCAATAATTTTGCATGCATGCACTTCTAAGCAAGAATAAGGCAGAGGACGAATCTAGTTTCTTGTCAACTGCCAATCAGCAACATTCAAAGAAATTTTCCATTATCACCAACAATGCAAGAAACTAGATTCTCATCTTTGGTTTGTTCAAAACACAAATTCTTTCAAAATATTTACTCGTATACATTGCTAACACCTTAAAAGTTCATCTCCCACTATTTGCTGAACTCTCGGTGTACACATTGCTGATACCCAACAAAGTTACCTTGCATATAACGATTTGAACCTCTCAAAGAATGCTTTCACAGCTTTGCCAAGCATCTTGACACGCTTTCGCGCCTCTGACAACCGTAAGTTTTTTTTTCACAAACCACTAACTCGGAAAAAAAAAAAAAAAAAAAACGGTTGGCCACCCTCCTTCACGCCTAGATACGAAAAAGTTAAACATACCTCCAAGAATAACGCACACTTAACCACCTCACCGCACAGAAGTAGGTGTCAAAAATTGGACATGAAAATTGCATAGCCTCCCTTCGCTCTTTCCTCCAAGTATCAAATGGTTCCTTTTGTTCCGTATTTCCAACATTTCGTAAAATATAAAAATCAAACTCAGATTCCGTATTATTGCAATGAGATCTCAAAAATAAAACACTTATTCCATGCCTACAACAGTTCTGACAAAAAGTCCAAGTTGCCATGGTATTGCTCTACCTTAGATCTGGTCGAAAATTTGTTGGTGGGTGATGTAAATTTCTTAGTGTAGCCGTGTCATGAATGTATTTCTAATCTCTATGTTTTGGATTTTGATACGCATACGTTTTGCACCATCGTCGACATGCCAATAGACATTCATATTGCTATGCTTACATGTGCAGCTCAGACTTGCTTGTGCCTTAACATTTACAAGTTTCGCAACCAACAGAAAAAAATCCTAAAAATACTACCCATGAAATTCGACTGTAAAATAATAAATTACATAACCACACTTCAAACCTTATGTGTAGTACTTCAACAACCTTAAAAATTCCTCTAATCGCATTTCATTAAAACTAACAAAAGTGACGAAACTAAAAAAAAAATATGATGCAAACTTTAAGAAACTACTAAATGCAACGCACATGCAATACAGCACTAGATGTATGTCCGTCTTCCAGTTAGGAAAACTCAACAAGCAACAGCATGCATTAATATAAACAACATTTCCAGCACCACATTAAGGACGGACATCAAACTAACATACTAAATCTTGTTATTTCTAGGATGCATCACGGATTTAAAGCCAAACATAAGCGAAACTTTTCCTAACACAACTAACGGTACCTGAACCGAAAGCACTAACTCACATAAACTTTTTATTTTTTCGAATATCTTCTCTTTCAGTCTCACGCACATGTATTAACCACACCAACCCGCTGAACCCTGACCTTCTTCTGCCGCTATGCAACACCGCACCACCAACCCAAATGAGCCAACCACCTTTCTACATCCGAGACAACTAATCCTCAAATTTCCATAAAGTACGGACACACAATGTTTAATTCAAGTGAAACGAGATGGAAAACTAAGTGGTCATTTAGTAGGCTCGGCATTCATCATCACCTCTAGCATGCCATATTCCACTTCAGATGTTAACAAGGCGACATATTATAGTCGAGTCAAAAAGGAAAACAATTATGGACCCTGGTCAGACTAGAGGATTTAACTACGTCATCCAAAGCGAAATGTTATTTACATTTTGCTGACAGTTAAACATCTCAATGGCACGATTCCTGGAACATGTTCAATTAACGAAATCAAACGAAAACTTAAAACTAGATCAGCTAAAATCATTATGGGCCACACTGATTCTCATTTCCTTATTTTAGAAGCCAGAGTGGCTAACAAAGTGACATTTCCTTAAAAATCATTTTGGTTCCGATAAACAGGAAATGAGAATTATACTGCTAGATTTTATTGTACCACTCAGTTAAAATAATCACTGATCAGAGTTAGGTGCAATCGGCCAAAATTGATAGTTGCAGATTATGTTAATAGAAGCAAATAGTTTAGAAACAAAATTTTAGATGAAACTACTAGGGCAAATTAGTAGAACTAAGCACAGGTGCCTTTTAGGGGATTTCTTACACAATTTGAGGATTTGAGAACGAGAATGATAATTTTGATTTAAGGCATGCTACAAAAACTCTCACTCTGCCTTATACAGTATATTTTTGGCCTTTCATCACTCATAAATCTAGAATAAAAGAATAGTTTACAGAACAATTAACACAAATAATGATACTTTCAGGATGATAAACTTGTCATCAAATTATCACAAAATCGCATTTAAATGAATCACTTATTTGATATAAACTCATAATAAGATTTCAAGAACATTCAAATATTACACAGCTATGATCACATACCGTGTATGTTACATTATTTACATAAATACTAGAATTATTACATTAACTTAAATTACCACTGGAGCAGATGGATAATTATTATTAAATTTTACAATATTGCAATAATGAAACCATTTCTAACTATTCAAAACAAAGTTTAATACTACACAATTATCAGAAAATGTTAGAATCAAATTAGTTGAGTTATATGATAAATGAAATTCATTTCTAAAATGCATAAAACAATTCGGATACATACATACTGATGATACTGTATATGTTTTAGGGCTAAATGATGGTTTTCAAATACTGATGAAAAGACAAAAGAGGCAGATGAGAGTATCTCAAATAAGTACTCGTAAACCACTTATAAACCTTGATTTCAAACAGAAGTCAAGCACTTTTTTACAAAACAAAAGCTACAAACTTGAGAACAGGCACTTGTAGATAGTACGATAGTTATCCCTCTAAATAAAACAATGTCATTTTCCAAGAGTTTAGCTTGAAAGCCATCTTCAGATTATCATTATATAGTCTGTAGAGCTCAAGCATGCTTGACACCATGGAAGTTAAGATAGGTGCCAAAAGTTTGAATTCGTCAATAACAAACCAGTAAAAAACGTCGATAGCTTTGAAAAATTGCAACCCAAGTAGCTTAGAGAAATAATCAATGTTTCTCATTCATGATCAAAATATTAATATTTTTCACTATCTACAGGACATCCCACAGCATCATCACCAGATACTGTCTCCAGACGAACTGCAGCAAATCAAATATAAATATACATTCGAATATCGACATCAGCATTCATGTTTCCTTCTTTGCAGCTTGAAACCATGCATGTACATGTACCTATCCGCTCTGCTCACTGCACTGCACTATTCTGTATTTAAATTCAAAAGTAATGACAAACTTTCTTCTAAAAACAACGACAAAAATAACTTTTCTAATAATCTTCATCGTGCCAAAGGACAATATCTACCGAACAGTGATATATCCAGCACCACGTTTATCATCATATGCAGACAGACTTATTAAATAAAAGTTTGCTCATCTGGAAACTTAAAAATTCAAATGCTATGCCGAACTATAAAAAACGTACAATTTAAAAAAAAATCAATTACTCACATCCGGATCCAGATGACGTAATTAAGGATGAAAGACCAATCATCCTTTATGTCCTTGCTACTGTTGCTTCAACCTGAAAAACAAAACATTTCTTTAAATATCTTTAAAAAACATTATTGTAAAACAACCAACTAAAAATTATATTTGGGAAACATTTTTTCACTTTAAAACAAATAAATTCACTTTCCCAATTGATGAATCTGATATCACAAAAAGTATGCTGGAGAAAGTATCAACTTATCGAAAAAACTTTCTTTAACTTTAAACTGAAATTATATTCGTTAGTAAAGTATTTACAAAAAAATGTTTCAAATACACTACAACGAACAAATCTTTCCCCTCAAAATTATTTGATTTGATTTCCATGAAGATATTTCCAGGACATATTTTGTCTAAAATGTGCATTTTTAAAAAATATTCTGTTACCAAAACTTATCTCCTGAATACGTGAACATTTTAGATATTTGCTTCAGTATGCTTTTAAAAGTAATGAATAATATCATAGTCATTTTCTTTGGCCTCAACAGACTTGTGGGTCATATATAGAACATGCTAAAATTAAATTCCATTCCGCATTAAAACGTCACTAAATCTAAAATCTCTAACCAAAATATATGGCTGGCCTAAAATGTGCACCTCATAATTTCTTCTTTTGTCACTCCTGCACAAGCCATATCTTCTTGCGTCGCACTTTTAGGAACAAATATCGCTGGAACGGGCAAATCCTTCGGCACTGATCACCAAAACACGAAAATAACGTCTTTTATGAACCGTGGAAAAAAAAATACAGATAAAACTAGCATAACCTTAAAAAAATACCCAAAAAATAATAAAATCTCATATCATTCATCAGTGTCCCGGATCCTTCTGTACATGTACATGCAATAGCTCGATCAGGCAAAAACCGTTCGTTGTTCGTGAAACTGTGCGTGTGTGTTTTTTCGAGTAAATCCGTTTTCGTATATCGTAAACACAATTGTAGGCAGATTGTTTCGAGTTATAAGTTAGCCTGAACGCAAGGTGTCGCTGTTCCCGTTTTTGCGACAATGTTCTGGAAGTGTTCTTATAAAGCGTATTTCAGATATAAGCTTGTTTTCGGGAAAGTGGGAACAGTTACTCGGTACAACTTGCGTTCATGCTGTCGGCAGAAATTTAATTGATCCCGCCAATGAAGTTGCGACAATTGCCAGAATCGCGACTTGCCAAACAAGATACTGGCAATATCGCAATAATATTTTTTTTTAAACAAAAAAAAAAAAAAAAAAAAAAAAAAAAACATAAGTAGTCACACCTAGCGAGGAAATTTGTGATATTGCAATAATGGGTTGCATTTTAATTGCATGCAATTTCGTGAAAGGAAAAGCAATTATTCGAATGTTTCTCTTTGACTTTAGGCACTTACTTTGCCTGTATCATGATAATGGTGGCATTTTCCGTGGTGCTTACAGTGGTGGTCCTCAACTACCATCATCGGAATCTAGATACGCACGAGATGCCTCCTTATGTAAGTTGACTTTTTAATTTTTTTTGTTTAATTCTTTTTTCGTTTATAATTAAAAAGGAGATATTAATTGATGTTCTGATATGAAAATATTAACCAATGCACTTCAAGATGGGGATATTGCCTCAAGCGCATTATAATTTCTTCGGACTTTCTTAAGAAAACAAAAATAATGAAAGTTTTTTACAATATGTATATATAGTTGATGTCACGAAGTGCCTAGACAGAAAATTATAGCGGTTAATTTTAAAGTCAATACCGTTGTAAGGGCTGTAGCACTCAAATGTCCAAGTAAGAGACCGAAATCGCCGTGTATAGGTTCAAAACTATTTAATCATGAATGAAAAAACAAAACAAAATCACGCGGGCAACATCTTGTAACACCGAATAACAAACATAAAAGCACGGGTGGGTGCACCCACGAGCAGTGTCCACCTCGGACAACAGTCTAACCCGAACTGCCCTCTCAGCACTCTCGAGCTTCCCAGCAAACCTTGCAAGGAATGCTGGGCCGCCCAAGAATGCTGAGAGGGTTACAACCCTTGAACCTTGCATGCCTGGAATTCGGGCGCCAACCCTTTGGCCCCGAACTCCACACCCGCATGCCTGGAATTCGGGCGCCAACCCTTTGGCCCCGAACTCCACACCGTTAAAATAAAAAGTACGTATAGAGACAAACAATTATGTCATTTATTAAAGAATGCACTTAACAATAATCCAAATTCAATTTTGGATTCCTAACAATTTTATAAAATTGCATATTGTACCCAAGTCATTGTTCGCTCCATCTTGAAGTGCATGGTAGTGGTGACATATGAGTTAGATGGAACTTAACCAGTTTTACAACTCAGGCAATTTATTTATCACAACGTTAGCACCTTATAAGGGCTTAGACTTAGCCACAACGTTGTAATGAATAAATTACCTGGCTTTACCTTGCATACTAAGTCACTTCAGAAATATTGAAAAATCACATCTAAAGATAATAAACTACGAGGTGTGTTTATTAAGCTTCTACAATCATTTAAGAAAAAAATAGGCTGCATTAGTTTTGATAAACTATGGTAGAGAAATATATGTAAATTTCAGCTATTATTTAAAAACATTTTCATTTTAGGAGATGCATTTTCCCAATCGTTCTGGCAGCGAGTGTTAGGTCCATACCACAGTTGGTCAAAAAACTGAAGCAAAAGCTTTATCTCTTGTAAGGCGCATCTCAACCTTAAGATAAAGTTTGAGATGACACCCTGCCACAGTTGCTGGATTTCACATTTGGCGGTATTGAGCTCGTCTTGGCAATTTTTCTGTGCTGCTGTGGTATGGATCTAAGACTTGAGACTCGGCTCGATCTCAAGCTCATGCAATTTGAGCAACTGTGGTGCAGGGTAAACATTGATAAAAAAAAATATCGGCTAGCATTTAAGCCAAAGCTTCACGACGATTTGAAGATCTTCTCATCTGGTGACGCGTTTTTCTGATTAATCTGCCATCAAGGAGGAAGTCTGAAGAAACCAGATCTGGGATGTAGGGTATAGGCAAGTCTCAAAACGCAATTAAGGGGGTCACAACCCTATCACTTTCAGTGGGTGAAATTTTGAAACAATTTCAGCCAAACAAAAAGAGATTAAATAAAAATAAAAATTGTATAAAGTAGCTTGATAAATCAGCAATTGTATCACTTTTTCGTTTTTGACTTAGAAATGGTATATTTTTTTTTAAATTAATGAACAAGTTTGAAAAATGTCCGTTAATTTGAATTCTCGTGCTGCCACCTACTGGCAGCGTAGGCAAATTAACGGGCATTTTTCAAACTTGTTTATTAATTTTAAAAAAATTATATTATTTCGAAGTCAAAAACGAAAAAGTGATACAATTGCTGATTTATCAAGCTATTTTAAACAATTTTTATTTTTATTTAATCTCTTTTTGTTTGGCTGAAATTGTGTTTTTAAAAATTTCACCCATTGAAAGTGATATGGTTGTGATCCCCCTTAAAGCCAACACTCGCCAATCCAGGTGTCTGAATTTTTCACGATAATACATTCCTGCATTCCACATTCAAAACAGTGCAGCTAATTGCTAGATTCAAGTGGACGGTTGTGTCTCACCCGCCCTTCAAACCAGATCTGGCTGCTTAACGGGGATTGAAACCCTATCCCTTTCAATAGGTAAGTTTGCAACGACACTCACAGTCAAACAAAAAGATATTTATTTATTTATTTATTTATTGTCTAAAACACTCGAAGAGTACAATACGGCAGAGGCCGTTAAAATGCTGATTAAAACAACGGTCTTTAGTCCACTCGCGTGGCACACAATTTCTGCAAAAGGAAGACGAAAGCATATACAGTTATGATTTTACAAATTCTCAATAATGAACAATTTTAAAGCAATATTAAATAAAAATAAAGATTGTTTAAAATAGCTTGATAAATCATCAAGGTCATTCGCTTGTCGTTTTTCCCTTTAAAATAGTAGATTTTAAAATTAATAAACAAGTTCAAAATATGTCTGTTATTTTGCACACACTGCCAGCAGGTGGCAGCATGAGATAGGCAAGTTGTGAGTGCAAAAATTAAAATAATAATTTAAATTAAAAAATCTACTATTTTTAAGTGAAAAACGACAAACGAATCACCTTGCTGATTTATCAAGCTATTTTAAACAATTTTTATTTTTAAGTAATCTCTTTTTGTTTGGCAGTAAATGTTGTTGCAAATTTACCCATTGGAAGGGATAGGGTGGGTTTCAATCCCTGTTAAGACATCCACCTTTTTGGCATGCCCAAAGCAAGCAATCTTCAAGGAAATTACTTCACCACAAGAGAAGTCCTTCAAATCGACATGCTCCTTCCTCTCTTTACTTCTATTATGAATTACCAAATAATTACAAATCCAAAACAATCCAATTATTAGGCCAGCCAAGATCAGATACACTTACACATTTATCTACCAAATTTCATTAAAACTTACAGTCCGGTTTTTTTAATGATTTTGGAAACTTATTGAACACTTCTCGTACATGCCCTGGTTTTGATTTGGGAGCCGTCTTAAGGGCTTCTGGTACCCTTTGTATTTCAATGGGTAAAATTTGCACTTCACCCAATTTTCAAAATAAAAAAGTTTCAATAAAATTAAAAATGTATACACATTCTTTAAGACGTTATACAATGTCTTGTTATATTTATTTTTCGATTTAAATTGTTAATTTTTATTAAAATAAAAAAAAAGTCGAAGAATATTCGTTAGTTCGCTCCATTATCCAACAGGTAGCGCTAGTGCTTTTTAAGCGCCAAAATTCAAATTTAATCTTAAAATTTGTTATTTTAATAAACATTAACAATTTAAATCGAAAAATAAATATAACAAGACCTTGTATACGTTTTAAAGAATGTGTATACATTTTTAATTTTATTAAAACTTTTTTATTTTGAAAATTGGGTGAATTGCAAATTTTACCCATTGAAATACATAGGGTACCAGACGCCCTTAAGTAAGTAGGGCATCTTTCGTGCCCAAATATCAGTTTTTAGTAATCCAAACCTGCCAACTTCTCATTCGGACAAGCAGTAACGCAATGGCCTCTACTTCCCCTTCCAGATAAAAACTATTTTCTTGCAATGGTTACCGTGGGTGCTCCGGATGGACAGACCGGGCAAGAAGATCACCCGGAAGACCATCATGATGAACAACAAGATGAAAGAGCTGGAGCTAAAGGAGCGCTCCTCCAAGAGCCTGTTGGCCAACGTGCTGGACATTGACGATGACTTTCGGCAGACAGCCAACAGCACGAGCTATCTTCGGGTGTCCAGCGGCATGGACGATGGCAGCGGCTCAGGACAGCCCTGTCTTGGGGTGCAGCGTGAGCTGACGGCCATCTTGAAGGAGCTGCGCTTCATCACGAACCGGATGCGCAAAGACGATGACGCTCTTGAGATCATCATGGACTGGAAGTTCGCCGCCATGGTGGTGGACCGAGTGTGTTTAATAGTGTTCTCCTTGTTCACGGTGATCTCCACTTGCGTATGCCTTTTTTCGGCGCCCCACCTCATCGCCTGAGGGCCGAGGAGGCCACCACACGCTTCTTCTAGTCCATTTGTACCGGAAAAGGCGAAAGGAAGGAAGGGTAAACTAATCAATCTGGATCACAACCCGTTTCACCTTTCTTTCTACCTGGACGTCACCCCCGCCCGCGCTGGACGAGGACGTGGGCAGCCCCACCCCAAGGGTTCGGGAACACTTGGCCCGGATCGGGGTTTCCGATGGATATATACGAGACGAAACGACAAAATGAACTTTGAACGGCTCGTTTTCTTTCGCATTCTTTCCTCAGTTGCCAACCCAATGAAAAGTACGACGAACAAAACTTTTCGGCGCTTATTCGAGGAATTTCTAGGACCTCCCGTTGTCGCATCATGGCGGATCAGGCCCGCAGCAGCAATTCTGAAGTTTAGGGTCAAGTTGTCTGCAAACCTCAAAATTGGGCTAAGGGTAACCGGTCATGGAACCAACGAAGCAGGTTCTTCTAAAAAAATCTTTGGCATATCATTCTCCTTTATAGCTTTTAACGCATCTAGCCAGGACTGTTGTTGTACGGGGCTGTAAGGGATGACCCGAATACGATGCCACTTTCTAGACGTTTTTCATACGAATTGCATGCAGGGAATGAGGCGATGTATAAAAAAAATTACAATTAAAACAACGGTTGGGCATGTGGAAGCCATTTTTAATTAGTGGAAGAGATTTAGCAATTTTTTGCGACTATGAAAGGCTAATTGCGATGACGGATTGAGAAAACTAAGTAAACGATTGCCAAACTGCATGACTGAATGGACCTATACCCTGTTTGACTGAATATAAGTCAGATCTGGATCAGCTATGTACATTTTCGCAAATGATGTATTTATGGAATTACTAGATAGTAACAATTATGAAAGCATGAGAAACAACTCCTTTAGAAAAATTTAAACAAACTTTTTGCTTGTTGGCATATTTAGCTAATTTTTATTTTTAATTATATTATAAAATCCCAATCACCATGTTATGACTTGGCATACCCTTGCCATAGACTTGGCATGACATGGCAGGTATCAACACCCTTTATGAATAGTTCTACTAAACGTTTAAATTTGAAAGAACTAGTCACAAAACCTTGCTAATGCAGGTCTCCTTCTGTATGTATGAAAAATTCCATAATTGATGGATTCGATCCAGATTTGACATGTATTCAGGTAAAGAAAGAATGTAAAAAACGACAGGTGTTATGAGAGATAAGGATATACTTAATTATTTTATAGAAAAATAATGAAGATTAGTGTTATTCACAGCACTCCTATATTAGATTTCTAAAATACTTACATAGATGCAGCATGAAAAATACTTCCTATTCAATAATAATTTACCAAATACATTTCTGGGGCCTGATTAATGCTATCTTTAGTTTTGTAATTGTAAGACGGAAATAGTGTTAGGCAAACCTGACTGAAACGAAATAAACCTAGGGTCAAGACTGATGGAGACCCATGATAGATCTCAGCAATAATGACAGTTATTCTCCCAACAATTAGATTTCAAATGTCAACGACAATCCGCAATCGCGAGCGCATCAAAATGGCTTCCATCTGACCACTTCCACACACAATTTGTTAACTATTAATATGAACACACACTCCAATACGAATTCGTCTACACCATTTTTCTCACTTCTTCACTATGTATAGAAACGGAAACCCGGTGCTGTTATAGAATGAGAAAAAAACCAACTACGTAGCCTACTTAAAACAGTTTTCTTCCATCTCCCACAACCTCGTATCGTTCATTGCACAGCTAACTCATGTTACCTACTACACCAATGACAGTTTAATTACACGCAATGAGTACGTTTTTCGTTTCAACTTCAACGATTTATTCGTGTTGCTCTATAGCTTATAGTTTCGAACGAAGTATGTATTGTAAAGTGCAGGTTTTTGATTTTTTTGGTTGCCAGTTCAATAATCAGAATGGACGGCAAGGCTGTACAACCAAATGCTGTTGATTCTAAAAAAAAAGTTGACGAAAAGAGTTCTGTAATTGAAGAAAAGCATTCGATACCGAATCGCCGAACATGGCCGACAAAAGCTCAACGTGGTATTCTAATATCTGGCAAAAAAAAGTACAAGTGGAAGAGGGCTATTGCCAATTTCAGTCCCACTGCTCATGTCCATAACCAATTTAGGTAATTTCAAACTATGATAATGGCTGCATAATTCAAAGTCAAGATGTTTACCATTCCCTTTCGACATTGTCCAAAATCATTCCAGGTTTCTTCTTGATCAATACGCTTACAATGAACCGACAATAGAACCTAAGGAGATGCCTGGCCTACACTAAATGACTACTAAGGTGGTGAGCCGCTCAACTACATGAATAATTCGAGGTGATTCACTATGCAAAAGCTGGGCGTTGGCCGGGCCGTTTGCTCGAATGCTTTTCTCCAATGACAAGCCGGACAAATCTTTTTTTTGTTATTTATATGGATTTTTTAAATGTGATATCCCCGACAATAACTTCCCCCATTTGTTATAAATGCATGCAGAATGCACCCTCGAGTGAATGGAACACTTCACAAGAGTCCGATGGACTCGGCGAGTTAAATCAATCAATGGTCACGTTTTTCACTTAAAATTTTACTATATAAAATTTTTCGTTTATAAAATAACTAAGCGTTGTTGTTTCTTCCCTTAATTTCTGCTTTGGTTTTTTTCATACACAGGGCTAAGCTAAATCGGTACAACGACATTCTAAAACTAACTATAAGAGGTAACTACGTTAAAATAAAATTTTTGGTTTATCAGAAATCAAACCTTTAGGCATAAGCATGTGCGAACAATATGCATTGATAGCTTTAAATAACATACATTACAGGTATTGGGGCATTTTGAGCGTCCCATTAAACAAATTACATTCTGATTTTATTTATAATGTATATTAAAATCTCATGACAGCACGAACTTTCATGGCTGAATGATCAAAACTTTAGTACTGCTCATTTCGGTTCAAACTGCAAAATACAATAAGGCTATGCTAAAATGAGTAAACGCCGTAGTTCTTAAATTTGAAAAACTTAACTTAAGAAAATTGATAGGTGGATTTTTCTGAAATGTTTACTCGTCAAAACGCCTACAATAAGATAAATTTGATGAGGACATTTTAATAAACTGTCCACTTTTTCAATAAACTTGTCAACATTTTATTGATTAAGGTTTTTACTGCTATGAAATTTTAAGTAAATCCAATTGCAGAGTTTTAAACTACCCATATAAATGATGAAATTGCACTTCATCATCCTCCGAAAACAGTCGAACATTTTGCAGTTCAACAAAAGGATAAATTGAGAATTTTTTAAAAATAGAAAAGCAATAATATTTCGACATATGTGATTCGCAAAAGCAACGCAGTGATATAAACTCACTGTTAATGAAAACTTAAGAAAGTTGTTCGCCTATGATGTACTTTCATACATAGTATTTAATACCACGCTTTTCTTAACGAACACATTATTTAATGTAGAGTCACGCTTTGTACATAGAAGATGCTTTTGAGAGAATGTTTCTAAAATTACGTTTAAAATGTATACGATAAATCATAAACTCAAACACAAAAAATCCTTTAAAATGTATTTATAATATCTTTACGCATTTCTAAAAACAAGTTCCTAAATATACAAGTACATGTATGTAACCATCTTATAAATGCATTTTGTTTTCTGAAAACTTGAATTTTAATGAAAAAAAATTAAAATCCTATTAAGCTCAGAGTTCAATAGTCATAAGATAACAAAAGTTTAGCAATAAAATTGAATTTATGTTTATTTTAAACATGCTTTATGTAAGGAAAAACATAATTAATGGCAATTTTCGCCATTATTGGACTTATAATATGGGACCACACGTTCGACCAGGTGAATGTTCTTTTATATATGCCCAATCATATGTTGACAACATGTGGAAAGGTGTGGGGGGGGGGAGGAAGGGAAGAAGGGAATAGCCATCATGGACGTCCACTAGTTACGGCATTTTTCAGTTTTTGAAATTTCTGCTTAATTTTTTAAAGTCAATGAAAGGGTAAACGGACACCAAAAGAAAATTTCAAAAAATGTACCCCCAGTTCCAAATTGACTTGAATTTTGAAACCCTCGACAAAGACGGGAATTATGCCTAACTTTGTATTAAACACCAATTTTATGCCGGAATTTCCCTTTCAGTTTGGGAAATTTCCGTTAATCAAAAAATCTTGAAAAATGTTGTGGAATTGGTTGCGAGACGGGTGCTTGGAAATTTATAGGATGGGCCTTTGTATGTTCCAAAAACATTTCTGGGCACCCTACTTTTCAAAAATATTAAGGACGTCCACGAGAGGGGGGGGACTGAAGTCTGGGCTTAAATGGACACCATGCGGGCAGGAAGTAGGGGTGGTGGTGAATTTTTAAAGGTGTTTTGGGACGTCCTTTGAAAATAGCCTACAAATATGTTTTATATTGACGTAAATAATAGCCAGGGCATGTATGATTCATTATAATGGAATGTTTAACAACAGTGATTATATGTTTGTCTCCCCAGATGAAATTTTGATGACGTTGTAAGACAACTTTTAAAAACGATCACTTTCCCCAAGTAATCCACTTGTCTGTTCTAAAGTATCCACATTTACAGTTATCCAATAAAGAAAACAGTAACTTAAATCGCCCTCATAAAACATTACGATGAAGAAAAAAATTCATTAGTTCACCTTGCTTTACGAAGATTTGGTTTGTAGTGCAACTTTCGGCAATATAAATTTTCGTCTCTGATAAGAGGATTGCAAGGCAATAGTTAAAACGGATGAACTAATTCCAAGTTAACGCCAGTTAATCCCGAGTTAACCCCAGTTAATCCCAAGTTACTCTGCAAAATAAATATTGAATTTACAGTGCAAGAGAACATATGCTTATGCTAAAAGGTCAATTTCTTGTGTATTGCTCAATACAGACACATGCATCCTTCAAGTACGGTTGGTGTACTAAAACATGAAAAGAAACACGTTATTTTTATTTTTCTCCCACGCGGAAAGTTTCAATATATATATAAAAATAGTTACCCACACAAAGCCCCGAAGAAAAAGTGTATAGGCAATGTAATGGTCACTTGTCAGAATAGAGGGCACAGGTAGGTTTCTTAGAAGGAGACGACAGCATTCAATGAATACTCTCCAGTCTTTAACCCTATGTGGGCGTATAATTTAGCAGTACCACATCTTTCCTTCTTATGACTTCGTGTAACTGCATGCCCCAATTTTTTCATTCTAGCAAGCAATAGTCATAGATTCTTATTCTAGGGAGATACACAGCTAGAACTTATTTGGATTTGTTGTCATGACAATCTAAGTATTTTCTTAAACAAGTCGTCTAGAGAATTCCAGTGTCTATAGATGTGTTCAATTCTTTCTAATCGCCTCCACACATTTTACTGTAAATACCACCAGGTAGACCTTCACTTTTCATAAATCGGAATCTAGAATCGCGTTTTGTCGATTGCGTGTTGATCATACGACATCATGCTCAGAAAAATGTTTTGCTATCATGAAAGTAAAGATTTGTACAAAAACGATAATTCTTTGCCCAAGACATTTTGCTCTTTCATCTTTTTTTTTTCTCAATATTTAAAAACTGGTTCTCAAACGCTCCATGTTCGCTATGATAATATCTGTTCAATTAAATTTGCAGGGTACTACGCATATATATTAAGGGTACTCAAACGATTTTTTCACTTGGGCAGTGGGGCTGCATTTGGCCCACATATGGTGCACATGCGCATTAGACTCAAGCAGCTCTCCCAAGGTCCACAAGTTGAGTGTCTTTAGTAAAATTGGCACAAATACAGTTTGCATAGGCCTGCCAAGATAGACGGCAAGAGCAACTTGCAGTAAATACCTCCTTTTTTTCTCTACAGCACTTCTACAAGCCCCATTGCAGTAGGTCCAGTCAAATAGAAAGCGCCATTTTATAAACTGGGTCAGCACATGTGCAATGGCCCCAATTAACTGATTAAACTGCAGACATATGTGAAATTTTGGGATCTGTTTGAGTACCCCTATTGTTTTAGAAAATACTTCGAAAAAATATGCATCCTAGGAGGCCATGATAACGGAAGCAGTTTCAACATAGACGGCACTACTGAAGGTGAAAACAAGGTCTTAAATGGTAACTTCTTTTTCTTGTTATGTATTCTAAAAAGCTGGGAAGTAGAATGAGTAAAAATGACTAGAATGACCGCACTTATTTTGGCACAGATTCTATACCTCCGATATACTTCAACACAAAATGCGAATATTTTAATTTAAGGACTTGAATTTATGTACTCAGTTTATGTAGAACATAACACTGCACATGTTCTAGGTACTTATAACCAGTATAAAGTAGAAGTCATTACATACAATTGTCATTATAGAATGCTTCCTATCAATTTTTTTTAAATTAAGCATTTTATATTTTTCTTATTCTGTCTTGAGTACATAATACTCTATTACAATAGTATTTTGACTGTGATAATTTCATAAATTACATTTAACTTTATACACTTTAAATTCTTAATATTAGATGAAATTTTAAAAATGTCAAGAAAAGGATTTGGACTTTACACTAATTCTTGGTTGAACGATATATGATAGATCGAAAGCTATAATCACGCAATTCTTTGAAAGCTTTTTTTTCGGAAATGCAAGAATACAAACTAAATTACTTCAAAATGCTCATTATTTTAGTAAAACTAGCTTAAGATTACGTGAGATTTTTTACAATCAAACTGGTTCAGGATTTGTGTTGATTGCATTGTCATGGTAAACACGTGCTTTTAGGTAACAACATTTCGTTTGGCAAGTTTATGAGAAATATCAATGTTAAGCAAGTCCTTAAGCCAAAACCAATAATTCATAAGATACCAAAAATTAATTTTGTTTTAAGCAATAAATATCTTTAAAATTTATTTGGATACAAAAAGTTGTACCATTTCTTTCTTATAAATTCCTGTATCATGAAGTTTTAATCTTGCTAAAACAATAAGTAAAATGGAAATCCAAATAGTAGTGTATTTAGTAAATAAAAACCATAGTGCATTTTTTGCATTTCTGTTCCTGATATTAGGACACGTAATAGACATTTACATTTACGAGTGAAGTTTACGAAGAATTATGGAGACTTGTGTTTCCAATTTAATTAAATGGAACAATAAATCACAGCTTTACTGCTTCCAAAGAAACTTCAATGCTCTAATATCTACATTTTGTTAATGTTGCTTTAAAATTTTTTGTTATCCAAAAACATTAATTTTACATTGGCAAAGATTGGCTGTTTCCAAACATGTGATCATCATCATGTTGTCTTTATATGACATCAGCACAGAAAATCCTAAAACACTATTAGAGTTTAAAATTAATATATAAACCATATTTTTGGATATATACTGCAAGAGAAGTTCTTTAAATGATAAACACGTGATTTCCTAAATGTTCACCCGCTTACATCATGGAATAGCAACTCCATCTATTGTTGGCTGGCTTCAACAAGATTTTCGTTGCTATGGAAACAAGCAAACATCACTTGACAGGTTGCCCCAAAAGTACTCAAAATAGCTGTCCTTTTAATACTTTTAAAGTGTAAACTCATTTGTGGAAATTTTTTATTTGAAAATTAGATACAAGTTCATTTAGAAATAATTGCCGTTCTTTTTAAAACATTTTTTAACCTGGAAAAAGATATGCTTTTTAGCTTTTTGTTGAGTTTTATATTTTACGTTTCTTACTGTCAACGATTAAACTGACCACTCCTGGTGATTCGATATGTGAACACATGTCAAAGGTAATGGGTAATGATCAGAAAAGAGTCCATGGGTCAAAAGCAGTTAGTGATGAAAACTTTAAAAATAATGATCAGAATATGTATTTTTGATTTTCATACGAGGATTACGTCGAAAATATAATAAAATAATCAAAAATTGCCCACAGATGTACTTCTTTGCTTATTTATGCCATTTTCGTATACATGGGACTCGATTATTTAATTAAAAGTATTTCTTTTCACATTCGATTACATTGGTACTCATAATTTCAGATTTCGTTAATACGCAAGGACACTTGTAGTCGCCTATTATGAGTACAATTTTGTAATCAAGTGTATTGTATACTCGTAACCTTTTGATTACATTTTGTATTCAATTACTTTTGTACTCGAAAGCTTTGAGTACATTTTGGGTTCTAAGACATTTGGTCAAAGGACGATAAGTCAATGGACGATTGATCAAGGACTATTGGTCAAATGGACTGTTGGTCAAGGGGGGATGAAATTCCATTTATATGTCGAAATTGGCATGACCCTTGACGAAATTACCCTTGACCAACTGTCCCTTGACGAAATTACCCTTGACCAACAGTCCATTTGACCAATCGTC
>JAQGBW010000847.1:0-32985 GCA_034698625.1 Julus scanicus | reverse complement strand
ACAGTTTGCAGAAGTGTTCCAAGACACATGTTCCTGGATCATTGCATATTTTAAATACGCATTCTTCTGAAGAATGAAATTAAATATACAATTGCACCACGAATGTTTGTCTTGATTTGAACTTAAATATATATATCCAAAAATGTACGTATGTATCTTATCCATATATATTTATGTTATTTATTATTTTATTTCAGCGTAAATTCTTCAGAAGAACCCACCTAAATCATTAAAAATAAAATTTTCTACACATTATTGTATTCAATTCAAGTGTTTAGTTAAACATTCTGAATGCCCAGTACAAGATCATTATCATACAAGTTATACTTGTATTTATTATAATTGTACCACAATTCTCTTGTTAGGAATTGCTAGCACGCATTGGAAAGCTATTGTAATCCCAAAAGCCATCCAAGATACATTTGCGTGCTGTAAGTTAGGTTTATTCAACAAAAAAAATTGGGTAAACATAACTAATTTATAAGAAAAAAAAAACATGAATGACCTTACCAACGCAAGGGTTCAGGAGGTTCTACCTTCTGTCGTGCTGCATGACAATAATCAAGGTTAATAACCTGGCATTTTTTCCGCCACATCCTTCAATTTGAAGGAATAATGTACTGCAGCAAAGGTAATTGCATCAAATATTTGTTGTACACCTTAAACGCAATGAAGTTATATGAGAACAAACTCATTTCGTGGGACATTTTTGTAGTTGAATAATCGTTCAATGATGCAATCGATGATCCGTTAACTGCTAACGCATGACAGATCAATAAAAGTTCAATAATAGTAAAATGCAAGGAGCAATGAAGTCACTATTTGAAACAAGTCTGAAATATTTATAACCCCACCAAACAGGAAAATGAATAATGGAAAATGGAAAGCATAAGGATTTGGCCACCAACAGTACATTGGACATAAAAATACAACGATATTCACATATGATTTTAAACATGAATTTTAAATTCTGTCATTTCCAATGTACTCAATATTCTTCATCATATATATACACCCATATACTTATACACAAAAATAAATATATAGGCTTTTATCGTGTTGGAATTTTAATTTTTGCAAAACAAAATCATGATCACGAGAGTTAATACAATGGATGCCAACTTATCTATTCCAATTATAAAACAGCATTTGGTTTTAAGCGCATTAGTACAAGTTCGATTTTTGAATTATTGTTATATATATATATATATATATATATATATATTTTTTTTAAAGCACATTGGTAAATTTTTAAATAATGTTTATCAACCAAAGATCAACTTTAAGATCTTTTTACAATCAAGCAGCTATAGTAGTTTCCAGTATACACTACGAGCACTTCAGCATAATATTTAATTTAGTCACAACGTTTCAGACCTTTTTGTACTTTTACATTTGTGCCTTTTGTTGTATCACTGAGGTTACCTGACATTTCCAAGTCATCCAGCTAGATGCTTTATAAATTCAATGAAGGCACCTGAAGGAGGTCAAAATGGCCCAAAACGTTTTATCAGAATTAATCACTGGGTTTTAGAGTGTTCTCGCAGTTTATCAATTAAAGAATACGTCTATTTTGATCTGATGAGTTTTAAATGAAGTGAGGGTGTTCATGAATGTTGATAATAGTAGCCTTTTGATATCATGTGCTTAATGAATGGCCCTTGGTTCCCATTCACTACGTAAAAGCGCCGTCGAGTACTTGTGTACAGAAGCCTCATATCGCATTCTTTGCCTCCATTAAAAGTGACTTTGTATCTTACTGTGGGAAGCAAATACATTTATGGTGTGTCCACAATGGTTTTTACTGTATACAGCTTTGTTAATTACACACGTAACTGTCTAGAGATTACACGTATTCAAACACAGTATAAGCGTAGCTTGCAGTAACAGTTAGTTTACCTCGCAAAACTAAACAGGCTAATACATCAAGGGAAAATTGGAAGAACTATTTCATCAACAATTAATGCTTCAACCGTGCCAATTCCGAGTACACACAATGCATAAATGCCTTTTAACTACATGTTTGCGCCTATAGTGACGATTTCGGTGGCCATTAAAATGAGAAAACGCATAATTGAGGCCCATCTAGGCGCGAGGAACAAGCGCTACAATTGCCTTTATCGTCGCTGATATAGCGAGAAATGCGTCTTAACGATTTTAAGAACAATTCCGAGAAATTACTAAATGAAGAAGTTGTTCTTCCTCTGATTATGTAGTCGTATGCAAAATCATAAAACCTTAATTCGCCAATTTGAAATTAAATTCAATCGAGTAAAATTCACGTGAAGGCGAAATGCGAAGGGTCAAGTTTATATAAAGACATCACGAATTCCGTAGTATGCAGGTATACAGATAAACATGTCATTTTGGTCCTTGAAATCCATGTTCTGACTATATAGGTTCATTACAAGACAAATAGTATTTTAGGAGAGCAGTGGGCACTGAAGAAGTTTTGTAGAGACCAATCAGGAAGATGGCATTCTGATATAGTATTTCCAGTTTGCATCGAAGGGATCAAACTGATTAGCCCAGTCACCAAACACACATTCCATTAATGTGAAGAAGTATTTTCGTAGTTCTTTCAATGTATTCCATTCCTTGAAATTTTTTCAAAATAACAGATGAATTTCATCAAATTAAGTGCATAATCCAGCAACAAAAAAATGTTGCAGTATATGTTATAATAAAATTAAAATGTTAATTGGCTACATTTTGCACTCATTTAAGCAATATTGCAGGGGTATTATAGAATGCGGGTCACAAACTATCATGGAAATTTAATAGCGGGCCAATATTTCATCCCCACTCATATTCCATTCACGAAAACCAAACAAATTGTTTTTAATTTCATTGTTATCTACAGATTATAGATTAAGCCCAGCCTTGCTAAACTTCAAAGGGGTGATCCATAAATTACGTCACACTTTTTTGCCTCTTTTTAAACACCCCCCTCCACCCTTTTGTCACAAATTTTACTACACCCCATCCATAATGATGTCACAACTCGTCGATTTCCCCCCTCCCCTCCAATTATTTTTTAATAATTCTAGATTCTTTTATAATTTTATTTGTTAAAATACTTAAAAATATTAAAAAACTTAATTTTATACAGGACCCAAATCTTTTTTCCCCGACTGCTATTCAAAATTTCAAATGTTAAAAAAATAAAGTAAGTAAGGCTCTGCAGGGCTATATATAAAATTCAGCACATTCTTTACCGTTTGAAATAAATTTGTATTGTGTGATGTCACATTACCGAACCACCCCCACCCCTTGATCACAATTGTCACAAAATCAAACAACCCACCCACTCCCCTAGGTGTGACATAATTTTTGAATGGCCCCAAATATAAAATATGCATATTTCATAAGTTCTGTATTAAAAAACAAACCAAATGTTTTTGCATTGTAGGGCTTTTAGCCATCGCAAAAGACACCGATAGCCACCAGCGGCCCGCGGGTCAAGGGTTAACGCCCTTTTCCCATCAGCTCTTGCCTATTATCTGTGCATTATGAAATACTGTACATATACAGTGACCATTATAATTCAAGTTGAATCATCCATCCCGCAGACATGTTGCATCTAATTTAATTAATCACCAACTAATGCATCACTGTGATTAAATAGCACGCATACTATTTGGATACATTTTGGTCGATTATGTCCCCATGCTAATAAATAATCTGAAATAAGGACTTCATTTTAATGGGAGCGAAATGAACCGCAGATTTCATACAGCAAATAGCAACAATGGCAGCTGTATCCATGACTCAAAAGACTTCGGCGAAATAGGACTGTTGTCTTTCGTATTATTTTTTAATGAGGTGTTTGGTTAATTGATACCGCCTATCCGTACACTTATGTGCCATTAGAAATGTGGAAACGAAGGTTGAAAATAATGAGTATAATTACGTACTCAACAGAATTACATTGCTAAATTAGCGACAGTATCACTGTGTATTTTTCACGGATAATTACTGGTTATTACCAAAATTTGATAACGTGTTACATTAAATTAAACGCCCAATACACCCATTCCGTCTCCCCAACGCCGAAATAATCACAACAGTAAATATAATAAATATATAATATCCAACATCAATAATAGTTTGCAATTCAAAAAATTCCCAGAATATGTTTATTCTTGCCAAATGAATAAATGACAAGTAAAACTAAACAGCAAATTCCGGTTAATCGGGACACAGCCTGAAATAATTTAAGCCTAGTACGGAATAATATTCATAAAATGTATCCTATGTTATAAACCTATTTATCATAAAAGTGAGCAAAGTGAATCAATTTGTTCATTTGTGCTTCCCTTCATAAGGCTGATTGGATATCTTATAGTGCAGATATTACACAAAATAAATAAATCCAACATTTTAATTAATCGCTACTTATCCAGATTTCATCCAAATTATTTATCAAAAGTAAAAAAAAATACGTTAATTAGTAATTTTGTGCTTGTTACGCTCGACTGCGTTGATAAAATCATGCAAGAAAGCGAACAATGTTAGTTAATATTGAAATCAAAGTCAATATGAAATCCAATTAAATTTGGTATGTACATAGCAAAAAAGAGTCAATTAAAGATATACGAAAACTAATTACGCTCATTATTAGACTGCTAAGTAAACTAATTCTGATAACATTTGCAGAGGGAAAATTGACTTTTTCGCTTTTATAAACCCCTGGAGCATTCCAAGGTGCTTCCTTGCAGAAAGCTACGTCTATTTCATTAGGAAGTTGCTAAAAGTGTATACACATATAACTACATTTACTGTACATTTTATACTTAAAATTCTAAACATCATAAACACACACAAAAAATGTGTGAATATAAAGGATACTCAAAAGTTTATAGATTTTCTCGTATATTATCAGCAGTATTTCCATCAGATATTACCATGTAACAGAATAGTGTGTACCTGATCAATCAGATAATGTCAATACGTGCTCGTGGTGGTTCAAACCTTGTTGTACACATGTATTTTTGAAGTAAGAACATATTTAAATAACTACAACGAGAATAAATTTCGTAAAGTGTGAAAAGAATTTGTGTCCAAAATAATTTGATTGCATTGACTTTTACAAATATTTAAAAAAAAAAAAACGTTTCATTTTATGGAAAATGTGATTCCCGGTTCAAAAGTAATGTAAAAGCTTATTTCAGTATGCAAATATATCTGAATACAGTAAAACCTGTATAAATTCCTTCTGTGTAAATGAATAATCTCTCTAAAAGCATAAAATGTTCCAGTCCCTACTGTTACCATGGTAATTTAAAATTTTTATAATGCCGAATTTAAGTATGTACAGAATTAACTATGTATCGTGGACATATACTTTGTAACGTTTTTTACTACGGTATGTAAATTCTGAAATACCACTATTATCAATAAAGTTAATATATCTATCATCATTTGGTAAACAATTTATGATTTAGTTTCATTTTTAATGTGTATTAATCTACAGTTTTATAAAAGTATTTTTGGTTTCATGTATATGCATATTTATTGGATTAATATAAAAAAACGAAATTGCTTTATTTTAAAAATTATTTGTGTTTTCAAGTAGCTTTTTAATAGATTCTTACCATGTATTTTTGAAAACACAAATAAACACATTGAAAACACAATTTGAAAAATAAAGCAATTTCGTTTTTTATACCAATCCAATAAATATGCATCTACATGAAACCAAAAATACTTGAATAAAACTCTAGGTTAATACACATTAAAAAGGAAACTAAATCATATATTGTTTACCAAAAGATGATAGACATTAACTTTATTAATAAAAGTAGTATTCCAGACTTTACATACAGTAGTAAAAAAGTTACAGAATATGTATACACGATACATAGTTAGTTGTGTACATACTTAAATTCTACATTATGAAAATTACAAATTTTAATTAAGCAAAAATATTCTGCAAGCCTATTTGCATAAACCTAAATTTTCATATAGTGAATTAAGACAGTTTTTTTGGATATCAGTGTAAGTACAACATTTCTAAAGTTTTCCGTAAACCAAATTCCCTAATACAAAATTTGATAAAAAAAAAATAATCCTTAACGATGATAACATAGTCTACTCTAAACAGCTATCATTAATTAATTAACATAGCTAAAAGCTTATACTAAAACATAGCAAGATTTATGATTCAATAAACAAACACTGCATTGCTGATTAGCAAATTACATGAAAAAACGCCAAAATCTCATCATCACTGGTATCATTTATCATGAAAACTGCTTTTAGAAAGTTTGAACAATCTATAGAGTAACAACACCAGTAGGTTTTGCAGGAATTTCAGAATTGAAATTGTCCTGAAATAATGTCGGACTATTCGGTAATGTTATGCGTCTTCTGGCACAATGGTCTAACTTAATCTCGCCTTCTATAATGGAGTCCCCATTTCAGTGTATAGCAAGTCTCCCCCGCAGCAACTTAAGTCGTAAGGTAGCTCACCCTGTGGATTTGCTATCTTTTACAGGAGTATTCTTTCGCCCACTGAATATGTGAAGAAGAACAGAAATTGAGTTGCAAAGGTAATCAATCAGAGATCCCTGGTGGGATCATCAGCGTTCTTCATCAACTAAGTGGCAAACATTCGGGGGAACCGTGTTTGCCCTCCGTGTTAATTGCGAGAAATGGGTAACGATATGTTTGCTAATGGATGTCAGCGGCATCTTGCGGCGCACTGGAGGAAGCGGACTTGCAATAAAATGCGGTTTAATAATGACAAAGTTGTCAACAAACGCGTCCTCTAAATTCGGCGAGTAAGAGCTGCGTTCTGGGAAATCAGGCATACATGGAGTTAAGCATTTGCAGAGTTGAAGCACAGGCGTTCAAGAGTAGAACACATCCAGAGCTCCAACACCTTCTTACATCCACCAATTGCCTTTGGTGAGAATCTCAAAGAAAAATTATCCAGCGAGAAATGGTTGTCAAACATCCCTCCAGTGCACAGTTGAAATAACCTTTCAATTTTACAGGAAAAGTGCAATAAAATTTGAAGGAAATAATAAGGGTACTGGTAATATACAAGACAGTTCCTTTAAATTTACCCCAAAAAGAAGGGACTTCAAGTATCTCACATATATCATCATCACTGACACAACGTTGAAGTCATCAAGACATTCCAGGTAGATGCCAGGATAGTTCCAATTTAAAAAACAAAACTTTAATCACTGGCATAGAGAATGCTTTGCTCTTGGCCCTAAGGTATGGTGTTCGCTTCCTGGTGTATGACAATTTTACAAACTTAGAGACTTCCCTAGAAATGACGGTTCTTGTAGATGAAAGTTTAAACTGAGGTCCTTTGTTGAAGTCTCCCCTCGAAGGCAAAATTCTCAGGTAAATGATGAAGACAGTGCAGGTAGATTTTCTAAATATGATGCAAGTCTTTGAAGAAATTCTAGGAGAACAACAAATCGATGGCAAAATTCTCATAAAATTCAATCGAAACTTGCATAGTCCACTCAATCTTCTTCAGTGTAATTCTCAGAGAATTCTTTCTTGAACGAAATGTACATTGACAATCCCATGGAATGTATAGCGAACGCTTTTAAAGGGAAGTTTCGCAAGAAAGAAATCCAAACGTATTAATCAGTAGCATTCTCATGGGCAATCTTTTTACTGATACCCTCTTAAAGAAATGCTTCGGTAAGATTTCAGCTGAACGTCTCAATAAATCTCAAAGAGCAGAGTCCCTGAACACACAAATATATGCTCACTTGAAAACATGGCCCAATTTAATACAGATAACAACGCATTTCAACTTTGTTTTAAGGCGAGAATATTTTAAATAAGATAAGAAAGAAGGTACAAATTGAAAATAGTTTGGATTTTTTATATTAAATTGCATAAACTGAATACTTCTGAATTATGTATGTCGCCTGACAATCGCCAACAAACTGATTGCAGTTGATGGAATTTTCGCTATATTGTGAATTTGTTAATTCTACAACAAACGTCTTCAAAGTTCAACAGGCTAACTATGAAACTAAATATAATTACTAAAATAATAGCCCTGATTCTTATTAAAGAAATGTTTTAAAATCAATGACTTCAAGAATTGTCTCAGAAAACTTAAAAATGTGCAAAACTTCTCCATTGTGGATAGATACAGAGAGTGAATTTTACTTATTCAGTTTTTCAGAAAACAATATACCAATTTTTTTCATTGATGCCAACATCGGATCCAGTTCATCTAACTTAATTCCAACAATTAAATTCCATAGTAAAATTGCATGCATGCTTATAGACTACGATTCCAAAATTGTCTGAGCTGGTGTTTTATCATTGCAAATGGGTTGTAACATCCATGTATGCTTCTCAAGTCCTCGACGAATGTCGAATATAGAATGACACATGACCAATTCAACTTCTTCATGATATTCCAAAAGCAGATAAGAAAATCTTCCTGATCTTTTTGGTCTTTGAGTTTATCTTCAGAGGGCAGACAACTATACACCATTTCTGCCCTCTTCAAATTACATTTCAAGGACCCAATGACGTGGAGTATTTTAGGCGTAAACAAAAACATGACACAAAAGAAGAAAAAAAATCGGGAATGCCACTGATAAATTATCTTTCTGTCTGCTGTCAGCGATACACAAAAATGAATTATCATTGCTTGCTTGCATCGAGTAGAAAAAAAGTTTGGAGGAGGATGGTTGCGCACACAAAAAAAGTAGCCAAATTTACAAAATAAATGAATGAACCAAGCGAGATGGCAAAAGTAATACAAACGTCAAAGAAATGAAATTGGATTAGATTAAGCTGAAAGCTCACGGGATGACCGGAGTAATTCAGAGTGCGTGGTAGATATTAAGAGAGGAGAACCTCTGCCATTATGCTCACAAACATGGATAGAAACTCCCTCCAACTTACGCAATTAATGAGCGTCTATCAAAGGGTGACATGCATGATCGATGACACAGGGTGCAGCAATGGCACAAATTAAACGATGCCTGGATTAAGGGAAGAGCAGAGATGATTGTTTAACAGCGACCTCCTTGCAGAGACAATTCAGCTACTCGCAGAAAACCGCGTACTTTTCATATGCTTCATACAAAGTAAATGAGCTTATACAAATTTTGGTAAGTTTTTTTGCTGCGTTTTCTATGCTTGCATCACTGTCTGATAAGAGCTGCATAGTTAATTTTTCAAATTACTGTTTGCTAAGTTTTTGTCTTTACATTAACCTAATCAGATCGAAGAACCTCTATAAATATAAAAAGAGTATATGAGCTACGCTGTATACAAGAACCGATAGTGTACTATATATAATTGCCTTAGTCAAGCTTTAGCTTATGTTGATGATTGCAAATTAGAATATCACGATGAATTTTTGAAGAAGGAAACGTTATGAAGATGGCCAACCCTAGTGAAAAAAACAATAGAGATTTACATTGTTTTCTATTGTTATTTGGAACGTTGTTTTCTATTGGTATCAATAGAAACTTTCTATTGGCTTTATTGGTTTCTATGGTTTTCTATTATTTTCTAATGTTCAGTCAATACAGGAACCATAGAAAACAAGTAAAATCAATAAAGTGTACAAATAACAATAGAAACCAATAGAAATCTCTATTGGTTTCTATTGTTTTTTTTTTCACCAGGGAACAGTAAATTCTCGATTTGGAATGGTCATCATGAACTATCCCAATTTAATTAAAAACTATTAAAGTTGTAGTGGAATGTTTTATTATTTTTTTTTTAGATTTAGTTTTATTAGTGTAGGATTTTTTTGTATTTACATTAAATCCGTTAGGGGTCAGGGGTGAGTTTAAAATGATGGATTATAATATTTAATGCAAAGTACACTAGTCGAAACACATTTTTATGAAAAAAAACACATTATATGTGGCAATATTATTAAAGTTTATTATGATTATTTGTTAGCTCTCGAGACTTTCTTTAAAACCACTTTTCGTTATTTACTAGCTACTCTACTAATGAAATGATGTGGAAAATGATGTGACGGAACTCTGCATAGAGTCCTTTCCTAAAAGTTTCATTCAGTAGTTTCTCACATATTTTAATAAGGATGTGCTTTCTGTAATTAAAATAAAAGCTTTTGTTATAAGGCAGCCAATACCCCACATGGATATGTATAAAAATAAGGTATATTTCAAAGGTACATTATTTTCGAAAAGACTTCATGGACAACCTTATTTAAGTTAATTATATTTAATATATGTACGGTTTTTTTCTTACAGAGTTGTAATACGATTTATAGGTTTACCGGGTAGAAAAAGGTAGAATTAGGGATATATGTATGGACACAGAAGTCTAGACCAGAAATTGGACACATTTCGCAAGTATGGCCATATAAGCATATGTGCTCGAGTCAGTCTTTGTGTGGCCATACACCATGCTTGTCCTTCATGTATTGTATTGTAATTGTATACCTCAGTCATTCTAGTAAGGGCTTTTGTTACACCAGTTCATGTTATCTCATGGTGTTTAAGTGTTTTAGCTAAATCAACTTCATTGTCACCTTCTCATACTACAGATATGAACTTAACAAATATCGCCATTTCTCATCTTTCCATATCCCTTTCTGGCCTCGACAGGAGCCCCCGCAAGAGCTTTCTTCGTCATTTGTACGCACTAATTGAAACTACAATTGATGGCCTTCCCCTACTGGCATTCCCTGGCAGCTCGCGTCACGTAAGGCCATGTATCAAATTTGCTTCTGAACTGACTAAGTTGGAAAAATGAGAATGGAGAGCAGGCTGCAAGAAATGGAAGAAATGATGGATTGGATCCTCTATTGATGGAAGCTGTGGATCCGGAGTCGGCATCGGTTTTCCTCCTCTGGAGCCAGTCTCATATAAATAATCTATTTTAGATGAAATTAATACGATGGAAGAGGAAGCGCATGGGTACATAACGACCCAAAGTCAAAGAGAATTCGGATTGGAGAGCAAGAAATAATTCAAGCTTCGAAAGTTAGGAATAAGGCTCAAACGTGCAGCGCCATAGTGTCAGTTTTTGTTAAACTTAATATGGAGGAAATGACACAGCAATACAAGTAGACAGGAATATTGAGAAACTTGGGAAACCGAACATGAAACAATCTTGAAATAAATCCAAATGCGAGAAGGTGGAATCCTTACTTTTTTTAAAAATGCGCTAAAATAAAACATTTACAAAATAGAGGAGCAGGTGCACCGCCATCTCTTACTAAACTCTAGTGGTAATGCACCTTGATTCTTGGCAAGTTTATATATTTCATCGAAAATAAACTGAAAATAGAAAAAGTTTGCAAAAATACGAAAAACTCTTAGCATAGATATTTTGTAAAAAATGGGGAAAATATGGGGACATTAGGGTTTGCCGTTTGCGAGTGGTGGGAGGAGGAGGAGGAGGTGGGGGACTGGGAGATCACATTAGAACTAGTGGACCCCATGGCTGTTGTTGTGTGTTACCATGCACTGGATTTGAAATGTACTGTGGTTCTTGGGCTCTTTCATCCCTAGTTTCTTCAGCCTTTGGGCGTATATTGTAGTAATGGTGCCCATATCTCTCAACAAAAATTTCACCCTTTGAGAACTCTTAGCAGTATATTTTCCCCGAAATCTCGATGATTCAGAATATCATCATCATCTATTTTCCTATGCAGCATATCAGACTAAAAATCTATTTAAGTCTAGCTAGCTATAAGACCATCATCCATGAATGTTTAACAACAATTTATGAACAAGGGTAAAATTTACCTTAAAAAACGTTTTTCATAAATAATGCTTTCAAAGCACAAACTGTATGTTGTGAGTTAATTCTAAAAAAAATTTGGAGTTTGAATTTTGTGAACAAATCACTCGTTCTGTAAATTTACAACACGCGTTATTTATATATTTTGAGGAATAATGTGTCAACTACGATGCATATAACATTCGCACAATTTCTGTAATTTAATAAAAGCCAACATTTTATGAGGAACTATAGGTTACTAACGACATTTTTTCTTTATTCATAGGAATGTTACATGAAGATAAAATAACCTTCGAAAATATGGAAAAAATAACATATTTTGAACATTTTCTAAAAAAACAAATATTGATTGAACTTAACTAAACCTCTCAAATAAGAAACGCTTTTCGAATTGATATCAATTATTGGGGTATATATTCGCGATTATTGATTGAAAACCATCACTGCATGGGCACTTTTTGATACCCCTTGTCCTTGGCCCCCCGTCACCCTGGTCTTTAAGCTACCCATGTACCTCATCGCCCTTATTTCGTTTGTGCATGTCGCTATGCATTTTGCGAAAAAAAAGTAGATTTCTCTTTTCTGCAAATATATCATCCTTGTAGCGCGTGACACATTCTGACACTGACAAAAACAACGCGACGGGGAACAGAAAAACAATTCTAACGCGTTGTGACATATGGAGGGCCTAAGGCCTGGGATCGCCCCGGGTGCGTGCAGAAATGATAGGGGGAGAAATGAGCCAAAGTTGGATTAAATCGAGAATAAAACGTCAAAAGAAACGACTGAGAAAGTCGCGACTTATGGATTTCGTAGTTATGGCATGCATGCATTTGACGCCCACCATTGCCAGAATAGTCAATCCGTTCCAGTCGAATCAGAACCCAGCAACAACAGGGTGCCAACAAGGAGAATCCTCGTACTCCGCCATCTTTGCGAACCATAACAGTGCGGGGAACATTGAGCGACTTTTCGCACATGAGCGGATTGATGTATAGACTAATTCGAAAAGTACCCCGGGTAGAAAAATTACATCGAGCTGTATTGTCATTATTATATCCCTACATGTATGAATACCTGTATAATGGATTTTATGTCGAAGTATAGAAGAAAACATGGACTGGATTTTAATTAATTTCTCAAAATATTAAAATTGCACATATTAAGTGGGTAATATATGGACATAAATTGTAAAAATTTGCACATATGTATATACATAGATGGTCATAACTTGCCGAATATGGACATATATTGTCATAAATGGCCAAATATGGACATAGATTGTAATAAATTGCCAAATATGGACATAGATTGTCATAAGTTGACAAATATGGACATAGATTGTCATTAATTGCCAAATATGCGCATAACGGCCATACAAGAATTTATATTTCCATATACTTGTAAAACATCACAATAAAATAATAATAATAATAATAATATGGAATTTCACATATGTATGTATATCATTTTCCCACTCGGGACTGTTGAAAATGGACGAGTGTAATAGGCTACCGTCAAACAATTCCTATGGACACCTATAAAAATTGCATGGAAAATATACGGACAAGTATAACATACACGTCTTGTATAGTAAAACTTTATATCCACTGATAAGTCCAAATTTTCTCTCATATATCAGCTAAAAACGATATAGTATATTAACATTAGCGTATATGACCCTACAACGTTTTTCTACACAGACATTTAATGAAAGAATTCAGAATAGATTCCAAGTAAGCTTGAGTTATGCTCAAAGAAACTGATGAGACAGCTTATTTCAGTCTCAGAGATAACGGATTCATCGCTATTTAGAGGAAATAGCAATTTGTTAGGATGAAATATTGTTTATCAGCAGTTATCAAGCCATCAGCCTTCCAATAACTAACTGTCAAGCTGGCATTAAATTTCATGAAGGTTAACTAAAATTCACTGGCATATGCCGTATCCAAAAGGCATCATAAATCACAATTTGTCAGTCTTCTTTACTTAATTATAAGCTCGGCCACCTCTGCCGATAATTGCTGATGACTGTTTCAAATATAATCAATTTACGCTGTCACTCAGGGTGACCAAGAAGCAATCAGTTTATAAAGTATAACTGTACCAGGCATTACTTGGCAATATGCATTTCCAAGAATGTAACAAATTTTATCAATTTTCGTGATGACAATTGTATACAGCGAACGCATTATTCTAGTCTGTTAAGAATGTATAAGATCACCATGTTTTTCACAAGTTTGGGTGAGAAACTTCTGCCTTCATTCACATCATCAATCATCATATACATTGGATATGATATAGTTGTTTTTTTTTGCAAATTTTTAAAAACATTCATAACAGACTGTACACAAGGCACGTTAAGTTTTGAAGTAAAAATACTGTCTGAAAACTGCAAGTTTAGTTATGTCGAGTAGGGGAATTTAATTTCACCTCGAGTGAAATCCAATTTACGAAAAGCTGGATTTTACATTTTCAAAGTTGAAAGTTCCACGAACTTTGCAAGTCAACGGACACGCAGAGGGCAGTTCTTTAATGAACATTGGCATGCTAGTTGAACGGAAATTAAGCATATAGAGATAGATTACTCGTGTCCACTGGTCGGTCATCCGGCAGACCGTTGCTTAGATAACGAGGTGGGAACACAATCCGAAAATTGCTTTCCAAAAATATTTTCATTAGAGGCCCTTGACGTGCAGGAAACTCGTGAGTTTACCCCTTCGAGCTCAATTATTTCCACTTGTGTGGCAACTAAATTACTCCTGGGAAGCATCATGTGCTTTGTCAAAATCTATCTCCACTCTTAATTCAAATGAAAAATATCGATTGGCGCCCGAAACACGCGCCTCCGGAATATCCCTCTTGAAATTAACGCCCATTAACAGATAGAAATTTCAGTGAAGTGAGGAAAAAAAAAAGAGAAACGAAACAAACTTCGACAACATCGCATTTCCTCCTCGCCAATTATACCAGAGATGCATTCGGAAATTAACGAAACATTTATCATTGTTCAGCAAGCTTTTGAAAAGGCGACAATCAACGCGTCACATCGACGCTTTGTGCGCGACCTTATCGTACCTTCCTGCCAGGAATGACACATAGGGGACGCCACAGACATGACGAATGAGGGAATGAATCAAAATGAAATCAGGATTCGAGAAAAATGGAATGCCAGATGCTACACAGTTGACGATGAATGCCGTTGACATAAGGTCTCCACTCCAGGACGATTACAAGAACCACTGGTTTAGCTAGATAATCTTGTGTCCAAGTTTCCAACTTTATCTACATTTATCTCAAATATTGACAACCATGCCCACAGACTGCTTAAAACTTGTATAAGCATTGCAATAAACTTTGAGCATGAGTCAAAGTGACCAAAAACGTGTCTTGATTGCAATTGAAAGCTGTTTTTTACAGAAAACAAGGAACCAAATGCTGATGGCAGAAGGTCTCCAGAATGATAAATTTGGACAAATCTTAAAGAAATAACTTAATAGAGGAAATGACGAAAATTCGCAAAAGTATAGAATCGAAAGTATATAACCTTGTATAGGTACTGTAAACCCGGCCACATTGAATAACTTAACACAATGAACACCTTTCTAATATGAACACTTTTGGCCATTCTCTGACAGCTGCATAGCTGCTTGTTTGCTTTCTTCCGCTACGCCATTTGTCGAATGCCAAAACTACAATCTGGTGATAGATTACTTGTCCATTATGACCCTTTATCCAAACAACATTTTGACCAAATGTCCACTTACCCAAGCACCCGCGTTACAAAATGTCAAAATGTCCAATTGTCCACATACCGGCTTGGGCTTTTGACTGACTGCCTTACTGCCCAATGAGATTTCGTCCGTTTAACAAAATTCGCAGACCTTTCAAACTTACATTGGACAAGTCAATTCAGATTTTGGAATAAATGAATGATACATGTAGGTATATTTTGCACACAAAAAACATCCAGAACTTTCTCAAATAGTGTTAAACACGTTGCTGAAGATGAAAATTGCGATCATCAATGATCAAACAAAAAAGCAACGGCCAATTACCAATTTTTTCATGAAAAATTTGAATACATGAATTATGCATCTGAATTATACATTTTGTACTTTATTGATTAAATATAAAGGTTTGGAGCTTGTGTGTATTATACACATGCACTAGCTGTATTCACCCGATGCCAAACCTTGATGCAATGAACATGATGCCTGTCAGCAATGAACACATTTGCCTATAGTTCCACAAATGTTCAATGTAGACAGATTTCACTACAATCAAATCTTTACAAATTCGACATAATGTAATAAGAGAACAAGTTTTACATATAACATCATTTTTAAGGAAACTACATCAATGCCTATCAATTTTCGCAATGCCAAAATGTTGGGGCGTTGCAAATCACATTATTATCAAGGAGGTATTTTCTGCTGATATGACAAGGTATTTATCAAAATAAATCTCACAACACAACTGTGATTCCGACGCCAGCGGGTTACGCGCTTGCCTCTCTATCCTAAGATGCTGGGTTTGCTCCCCAGTCGAGGTCGTTGGGCATTTTTACGGCTGGGAGAAATTTCCTAAGTGGCGGCTATTTAGGATGGGAATTTAAACCGAGGTCCCGTGTAGATTGTAGACCCATCTAGAGGAGGAGGAAATTTCTTCCCCCCCCCCCCCTCGTAGGCAAAATTCTCAGGTAGGCGATGAAGGTTCTTCCCCTGGCGTTGGTGTTTGGCACTCGTATTGCAGAAATATACTAGACCAAAGTTAAAAATCAACAAACAAACCACTGTCGATAACCGTTAGTGCCAGCCAGGCTTTCTTCACAGGAAAATCTCGAAATTCTGAATCGACATCCAAGATTAATTTCACGGTTGTCCAACTGGAAAGAAAATATCGCCGATATGCGATTAACTGGCTCGGTCAGTATTTAAACGGCCAAAATCTGAGGTGTTTGGGCACTGAGCGGTTCTAAAATGACGTCACCAACAGGGGGAGAAAAAGCGCCAATAAATAATAAGGAGTAATTTCGGTGTTTTCCCAGCCATTTGATGAACATCAAAGTCAATATATACTGCTCAGAGCATCGCAACCTTGGCCAGCGCCCAGTTAAAAGCCCACTAAAAGGCGCTTCGAAGCACGTATCCAATGATGCGTGAGTTACGACTTAGGGCGCCATCTCGCGACGCGAAAGGACCCAATACGTGACCACCCGCTGCTTTATGGTGAGCGGCTAAAAGCAGTTGCAGCGTGTCCAAATGCAATGTCCAACAGCGCGTACAACATGGCCTAATACGTTTTGGACCACAGAACCGGGTCTGCAGGATGCGACCAGGCTCCTTCCGGCGATCCGATGGGAGCCGAATCCACTCTCTAAAAAAATCCGTCCATGGCTAATAAAATCTCGCTGGCTGGCAGAAAACGTAGTCTGAAATTTTATACGTTACCAACGATACCAGGGAAGGGTTCTTGACGCGTTTCCAACCGAAGGTCGATGCTGGAACTCCATTGTTGAAAAAGGAATAAATTAGGGCAAAGCAGGAAATTAAAAGGGGCGGCTATTACAGATTTCCAATATCAACTTGATGCTATTATTTATTTATTTTAGAAATCAGTTTTGCCAAACATGCATGGCCAAAACCAACTGATTTTATAAAAGAGTGGGTTACCCCCGTACCACCGTTGCTCAAATTGCATGAGCTTGAGACCGAGCTGTGTCTTAAGAGGGATCACAACCCTATCCTTTTCAATGAGTCGGGCTTGAAAAGATACTCACAGTTAAATGAGGGAGGTTTGGGTGGGGGTGAGAATTGTTTGGGGTGGCTTGATGGATCAGCAAGGGCCACATATTGTTGTTTTTCACTTTGAAATGGTAGATTTTTAAAAAATTAATATACAAGTTTGAAAAACGTCCGTTATTTTGCACACGCTACCAGCAGGTGGCAGCATGAGATAGGCAAGTTGTGAGTGCACAAATTCAAATAATAATTTAATTTAAAAAAATATACTATTTTAACGTGAAAAATTACATGATCATGACCTTGCTGATTTATAAAACTGTTTTAAACAATTTTTATTTTTATTTAATCATTTTTTGTTTGACTGTGAGTGTCTTTGCAAATTTTCCCATTGAAAGCGATAGGGTTATCTGCAATTACCCGTAAGTCGCATATGAATACCACAGCTGCGCAGAAAAATTGACAAGGCGAGCTCAAGACTGTGACAAGACAGCCAAATGTGAGACTCAGCAATGTTTTGTATTACATGCACTTGTTGTGTTCAATTTTTTTGAAATCTGATCTGCATGATTATGATACAATTATGAGTTGAGTTTTATTAATTGAATACTTTTTCAGGAAGTAAAAAAGTTATGAAGAAATGCTGTAGTTTTTCTCATGTAGATTACATGTATTTTGGCCAGTATGTATTAATTTTTTTTTCAATTATCAATGAATGTTGGTGTTGTTCGTCATTTTGAGAACTTTCCATAAAGTTGTCTTGGATTTTATTTTCATAAAAAATAACAGAACATCTGGTGTTTTTCTTTTTTTTTTCTAAAAACTCCAGGATTCATGCAGCAACTGAAAGAAATTATTTTTATGTTTCGAAAACCAAAAATATAGTTGGAATATATAGTTGATTTGATTGTCTACAGTGTATTGTGTTTTGTTTAAATAAATAACACGCTTGCCGGAAATTAAAAAAAATTACTAATTTGATGGAGTCATATATTTAGTTAATTAAGCTAGTTTCTTTTGGATTTATTTTCTTAATTTCCCGAAAAGGGAAACTGCACATGAACTGCATGAACAAACAAAAAGATAAATTTTCTTACTACTTTCCTCTACATTTCATTTATGTTTCTTCAAGCTTTACACTTTGTTTCGAAAGCGCAAATAAACCATATGTAGTATTATCAACAACTACTTGACATTACTTTGTTAAAGTTATATACTAACATGACGGTTGCAATAGTAACTTTCGATAAGGCCACAAAACATCAAATAGAACTCGTATGAACAACCAGTCTGTATCCATTTTCGTTAAGTGGCCTAAAGCTACAACTATACTACAACTATTTGATTATATAAATAAGGTTAGAATATGCAGAACAATCCGAGTTCCAAAATGTTGTTATTTTCTCAAAAAATGTTTATTTTCCGCTACACTGCAGCATGCAAATCTCGAATATCTTTAAACAAGATGAGATTTTGGTATTTTTATCTACGAAATGAAAACAACTCATGCATCTATTTATTCTGATTTAAACTTGGAAAAACATGAATATCTTGGTTATACATAAAATAAGATAGGCTACTGTATATGACGTACACCAAGTTTATGAGAACTCAAAAGTTACACAATTTTTCAAGTTGAACATTTATTTAACTATTTTACTTTGCATTTCGTTTAGACTTGTTTTAGACATATCTATTAAACAGGCTTGAAAATTAAATAACCGTATTTGGACTTTAGTCAGGTGGATGTATACTATAGCTGAGATCCCATGCTTTGCCAAAAAATTCTTCACAGACAGTGCAGTGTCCGCTGGAGCGTTGTTCTGTTGAAGAATACAAGACTTGTTCTTCCACCAATCGGGTCAGTCTCCTCACTCGTTCGCGGTTTTTCCCAAGTTTTACAAGAAACGTCACATTAACACATTGCTATATTTGAACGTTTAACGTTTTTCCAACAAGGAACAGCAAGGTATACTACAAACAAACGCCACAGCACGATCTGCAAAATCACTCAGTATGTTGGGGAAAGTTCACTTCCCTGGTGAAAAAAACAATAGAAACCAATAGAGAATTATAGAGACTATTGGTTTCTATTGTTATTTGGACAATTTATTGATTTTAATTGTACTCTATGATTCCTGTATTGACCTCTATTGGCTTCTATGGTTTAGCTGTATTGCTGAAAACAATAGAAAACCATTTAGAAAACCATAGAAAACAATTGAAACCAATAAAACCAATAGAAATCTCTATTGTTTTTTTCACCCGGGTTGATCAGGGTATGCGCAGTTTGTCATCCCCATGTTTACTTTTCGCCTGTAACATGTTCAATCTGGTTATTTAATTGTCACACCACGTATAAAAGATCTTACAAATATATCAACAATGCACATGTTTTTGAATCAAGGTGGATTAAACATGTGTTGATCATGTTAAAGCAGGTGTATTAGCTTGAACTGGGTACAAGTGTGTATAGGAACATCGAATAGACAACACGTGTAACAAGACTAAACTTGTTTCTGTTAAACAACTTATTTTAAACTTAAGCTTAAGAAGTTACGAGATAGTTAAACTGATGCACAGCGCCACCTATCAAACGCGTTTCATTCACTATTCTGCAATCGTTTCTCAATTTCGTTTCAAAGAGCAATACGATGTTTTCCGTAATAGCAGAACAATCGGTGCATGAATTTTTGATGAATTTTCAAAATTCAAGAGAGCAATTCCACAAAAAATCCAACAGCATTGCAAAGAGTATCGCCTTCATATTTGCTTTTATTTTCGCAGCAAAAGGAAAGTGCAGCCAGAATTGGTTTAAAATTCAATAATAAATGGCCTGGCTAAAAGATCTCCATCCAAAACTGTCAAGGAATCAACAATTTATGAGTGGCAAAGAGAAATGAAGAAAGATGGTCAAAAATTTGCAGCGCAGGACTTTGGTACACAGTATATTTGGCAAAAAAAAAAAAAAAAAAATGGATTATTCATTTCACTTGGATATCCATGATCATATATCCGTACAGTCTTCCTTAAAGGCGTTTTTTTTTCTCTCTTTTAGTGCTGGGCTGAAGTGAAAAATGCAAGCATATAGAGCGGACAAGCAATGGATTTAGGAAATATATCCAATGTCATCGCTCAATGGATGCGACAAAAAGTTTTTTTTTTCTTCAAAAAAGACACATGGACTTATGGATTGCAAAGCAGGAAAAGCAAAATTGGACGTGAAAAAAAGCTGCTTGATATGGGCTGGAAATTCGCCAACGGCCATGCCATATATCACATCGAAAGTTAACTTTTTCCTCCAGAGTTGTGGGTGCCAAAATAATGTAGAGTATCATCGCTCCAGTTTTTTTTACTCCTACAGGAGATCGCATTTGGCCATCTAAAGAGTTTGGATCAGCATTCAACGTCAATAAGTTAAGCCATTCGTTTGCTAATAATGCGTAGCCTTTGGCAGAACAAGAAATCATAGAACAACTTCCATTGTCATTTTTGCATTTGGCAAAAAAATACTACAGACGTAGCATTAGCCATGCATGGATACTGATATCTTTTAACACAAAATGTGCATCATGATTCGTATCAGTTTCAACATTGTTTGAAATTTGACTAGCTGCAAAAACTTGTATTCTTTCATGTTATCTTATCTGCTGGAAAAGTTTCTTTGGAATATCAATCAGAACACATCGTTGTTATAAAGAGAATTGTGATGAGATGAGGGCATTGTATAAAAAACAAAATAACAATTACGTGTCATATTCAATTTATCATCATTTTGAAAAGAAGGATTTATAAAATGAACTCCTTTTCAACATCATAAACTGTTAAATTTTAAATCGAAATCTTAAAGGAATGCCGCTAATTGCAAATACGACAATTATGAAAACAAATATGAAAAATTATCGGATCAGGACTCTTAGATAAAATTTCAACCGAGCTAATGTACAGGGCAAATTAACCCATGGAATTACAATGGAAAAATATACCATGGAAAATATTTAAACAGAAGAAGTACTTTGATTTTAAGATTGATTTTGACAATAGCTGTTTGGATTTAAAAGTACTTGAAATAATAATTATCTGTGGAAGTAAAATTAAGTTAATCAAACAGAAAGTAAAAAATGCAATGATTTGATAAAACAACCAAACGTAAAACAACGTATTACCACCAAATAATACATCACAGTTCACAAAAAAATGCACTCGTGGTTAAAACATTATATTTCTCTCCCCCCACCCCCCTAAAAAAAATGATGAACCATTACATAAGTTTAACATTTCTGAACATTACGAATACATATACTTGGACATTCTACATATAGTAAATGAAAATATCACCCTATAGCAATCATTTTTATCACGTTTTTCTGAAACAGAACAGGGATATTGCACACCAAAGTTGGTTTTTAACATGCAAAATAGCAAAGTTTCCAATTTCACAATAATGCAATAATATGGGGATATTTTTGAAATTCAATTTTCTTGTTGGCCTAAAAGCGACTCAAGATTTGCGAATTGATAGCAAAAGTACCGTCTTTCCAATTGATTTTTTCTCTTTACCATAGAGTACAATCGAAATTCACAACTGCACAAAAAAATGTTATATGCATGGTTAATACTAGTATATATGAAGATATCAATTGAATGACCTGGGGTTATAAATCCACACAGAAATTCGGTTTTTACAGGAATGAAGCTTGCCAAAGAACAATGTAAAACTGCATAGAAAAAGTATGACACTGAAAAAATGGGGAAATGTATCTGGAAATTTTCTTTCTGAGTATATACTACATGGTTCATTTAAAAAATGTATATTAAATAATTGTCTTTTTAATATGCTAATACATCTGTATCAAATGTTGTTACATCATGAAAATAATAATTTAGAAAGTGCAAAAAAATCACACAAAATAAACGTCAAACAAACGTCTCAAATAGTTCTTATAATACGAGGGGCGGTCAAAAAGACTTGCATGCATGTTCGTTTATTATGCGAAAACCAGATGGTGTACAAAAAAGTTGAAACAGCCATTTTAAAAAGCAGGAAATTTGGTTTTTAGGTCACTACATGGCACCACAATTCATGCAAAATTTCGAACAAACTATAAAAAACAAAATGGCGCCTCACTTGACAGCGTTCATGCGAGAGGAACAACGAAGTGTTATTCGTTTTTCAGTGTTGGATGGCATGAAACCGAGTGAAATTTATAGTGAACTGTTAGGAGTTTATGATGACAAATGTGCTTAACAAGGTACGGTACAGAGGTGGTACATTCGGACATGAATGAAGTTGTGCTACTGCAGACAATGTGCATCCCCATCTGCCCATGCCTACAGCCCACAAGATTAACATGTTTGGGTGGGGAAACATTTGAAACATCCACCATACAGCCCCGACATTACACCAAGCGACTTTCATGTCTTTGGTCCACTCAATGAACACTTGAGTGGTCAAAAATTCCAAACAGATGATAATGTGAAACTTGCGGTTTGGCAATATATGCATATCCAACATCACGCATTTTACGATAGGGTATAAACAATCTCTTCAAACGATGGGATACATGTGTTTAGCAAACTCGAGTCCTATACACTGAGAAATAGCAAATTTTCTGCTCATTAAAATGGCTATTTCAGTTTTTTTTTGTACGCCATCTGGTTTTCAAATAATAAACGAATATGCAACACATTTTGACCGCCCCTAGTATAATTTGCCAATATGAAAAAATGACTTACATTTATTAAATTTAAGGAATTAACTCTTAATATTATCACATGCTGTTTGAAAGTTTAGAAATGGAATTTAAATTTAAATGATCATTTTCTGTGAACATTGTAGTAATACAAATTTCATACACATAACAATTCCAACATTTAACGAATTTAACATTGTTCTTATAGATAAGACAATTTTCTTTCTGGAGGTTTGGACGCAAATTTAACATTTTGAAAGTTTCCAAAGTTAGATTCGTTATAGAGTAGATGACAATGCTAATCATGAGTCTATATTACAAGTTACCATTTTCGCCTATTGGAACCCGTTTAAATCGACGACAGACTGTGCTTACTTTTTCTGATACTTATAATTCGTCCGTTTTATGAAACTATTGACGAATTGAAGTTAACACAAGCAGTATAAATAAAACTTAGCTATCCTTTTTTATTAAACTCAATGCACGAAATCCAGCAGGGTTAATGTACGTGTTTGAGAACCACATATGTAGTGAAACGACGCTTTTGATATATCAAGGAGTCTATAAATACTAAACAACTGAAAACGAAAACAAAAGAATATAAATGCATACATAGAATATCCCCCACCCCCCGTATTTTGTTTCCTCTACCGACAGCATATCAAAGGCTATAATTTCATATTTGACGAGTCTACAAGCCTGTTTTGACAAGAAAAATTTCGGCTGCTTTTGCGGATATCTAGTGCATTTTTGTGATAATATTATTTACAGCTCGTTTTTTCCTTCTCTTTATTCTTTTATTTTCCCTCTTTCATATCTCTTAGAGTAGAAACCAAAATCCCATATAACCGCCAGTCATATATTGCACACTGAGTAACGTGAATAATGACATACAAAATACATTTCGATTTGCCTCAGTTATTTGAGAATGAATACGATAACAATAATGAAAGAGATGAGAAATGAAAACCGACCTTTTCTGGGAATTTACACGTGCATAAAAGAAATAACGCTGTTGTAGAAATTCTGCTATTTCGTCTCAAATTTCGATTTTACATTCTTAAAGTTACAAAATAAGACGAAGATTCACACATGTATTTAACGAATCTGCGTAATGTCAGCTTTCATAAAATTGATATCGTTTCTACTAAAAAAGTTTAAAAAATATGGTTTATGGTTAGAAGTTATATTCGGAAAATAAAGAACTGTTATACATTAATTACAGCAGACATCCTACCAGCGATATTTATAAGAAAAGCAGGTATCACAACAGTTATCACAGAGGATAAAATTCAACCTGGACTTAATGCAATTGTAATGCACGAATATTACCAAAATTATAACATAGAATATGCATCCCATTTCAAAAGTTGTTAATGAAAATCTATAGCATTTCATTTTGTGAATTTAGATCATTTCTCACTAACTCAAACGTAGTTTTATATAATAAATCAGATGTCTGTTGTTTATTCCAAAGTTAACAATATGACATAATGACCCTTGGGCACATCGAAACTAAACAATAGCACGTTTTACCAAGGTTGTCTAATAAATATTAATGTCGAGTATTTGAAGGAAAAAGTGCATCCATAGAACTAGAAACCTCTTTTGTGTTTAAACAAAACAAAAACCAACACTATAGCAATCTCGTTTCCTTGTTGTGCTCATCATAAACTGCACAGTCTTAGGTTATCTACTGGAAATAACAATCTAAGACCAGTGTTTTGAGTCGATCGTGGCGTTACACACTCTTAAAGAAAATCTCTATGTGAAAAACAATAATACATTTGCTCCTATGGCCCCTATGGCTAAGCACCTGTCTCTTCTGGCAGTTTTTCTTCCATGCGACATTCTCTATCAGAGCAAACATCCAATAAATACATGTAACTTTGATGCTCATGAAAGTGTACCTAAAAGGTGACATAGAACAAAGTGGGGGCCATGCATTGCATGCTGCACACACAAAAAATCTATTGTTGTGCATTAGCAATGCCAGAAAGCAAGGCGAGAAGAAAAAGGGGAAAAAAAGTAAAATTGAGGGCAAAAGCTCGAGAACGAGAAGGCTTCGATAACTAAGTTGAAAATCTAGAGGGAATACCACAAAACACAAGTTTGTCCTACTTTTATTGATTCGGATGCGAAGAACTAAATTGCTAGCCTTCAGATTGGATGTGCGGTGAAAAGCCAATGAACATAACTCCATGTATGGTTCTGTCATACAGCCGTGAAATAACATCCCATTAAAGTTTTCCTATAAGTCGGTCACGGCCTTGCAAAACATTTGCCAAATTGTCAAAATCAATACGAATGAATCTCACATTGGTTTAACAAAACATTCGAGTCTACAATGTAATATATTTAATGGCACCTTTAATCCCATACATATACTGTATGCGGTTAAGGTATCTGAAACTTACACCCAACATGCACATATGTAAATATACGTATGCTATACTAAATTGAACTTTAAACTAACATGTATGACATTTTGCACCCAAATACTTGATTAGTTTTTTGGATATTGACCAATTACGACCAAATTGGTCGTGTTTGGCAAATTTAATCAGACTTGATATTAACAAATACTTCAATACTTATCTAAACACAAACCGTATGTGTAGTATGGTGAATTGTTTATGTGATATTTTGCAAAGGGCAGCAGGAATTAATTATTGCAAGATTTTCATAAGAATAAGTATCGATCATTAGTAGTTTTTGTTACAGTATACAGTTATGCTGATGGTGCATTACATAGAGCATGGAAATGTATTTGTATACATAACATAGAAGTTAGAATTCCAAATTAAAATTTTGAAATATGTATACCAGATTCAGCTTTTTCCGTAAATAAATCGGATATACATATCTATGATCTTATTCAACCGATTCTAAAACGTTGGAATACAATTAAGGTTTTATTCCAACTATATATTACAACGATATTTTCATTGCTTTATAAAACCTCGTTCGGCGTATAAAATATATCTTGAAATTTAGGGAGTAATTTCAATATGCATGGAACTAAATTTGCTTTAAAAATGACATTTCCATGACGATTGTAAGAGAGCATGATACCAAACTAAAATATCACAACCAAACCTCATTTCAGCGACATATATGGGAAATTTGTGTTGTTTTATATGCTCTAATGATGCATTATAATAGTGCTTGGAGCCTTGGACACAATCGTTCAAAATCATTGACCTAGCCATGTGTACAAACAGATGTTAACTATTTGCCCTTTATTTTTGCATGTGATTTTACGTCTTATCAAAAGTCCAGATTTATTAAATGTTCAGTTTAACAATGATGGCTAAATCGCACATGTCGTAGGAGAAATCTCCTGAAAATATACACTGTCCTACTACTATTTGGCATTTATTTGCTGTCTGTAGGGTGCTGAGTTGAATTAAATTGATATAGAAGGAGTTATTGCGCAACTATGAGTTTATTAAACTTAACTTCCTACTTCA
Source organism: Julus scanicus (assembly GCA_034698625.1). Classification (NCBI taxonomy): domain Eukaryota; kingdom Metazoa; phylum Arthropoda; class Diplopoda; order Julida; family Julidae; genus Julus; species Julus scanicus. The sequence goes on along the minus strand of JAQGBW010000847.1, from coordinate 6,345 downwards.
GGAGATAAAGCTTCGTCTATGGGGCAATTATTGTGGCAGCTTTTGTTCTTAAGTTGATCAGGAAATTAAAGTAATTCTATGCTACCAAAGAATAATTGAAATTTGTCCTGAAAATCGACCGTTTGGAACGGACCATTAAGAAGTTAATCGATACTTTGAGAAATCATCTGCTGGCTCAATAAAGAGCAGGCACAAGCCACAACAGCCACACTAGGGCGGGCATCTTGATTTATCTTCCCACAAATTGATGTTCGTTAAATATCTGGACAATGCACATTAACACTGACAAGTGACACCACAGTAATTCCGGGGTCAATTATTAGTTAGGTATGAAGACCAATGGCATGCAATCATGAGAAAGGCAACTGGGTTCAACTTCTTTCCTAAAGACTTTCAAAATAGATAAGTACTCCCTTCATTCCTATTCAACATCCTTTATTGAACAGTCACAACTGTGAGTAAAAACACTAGAAAAGTTTAAATGAAACTTGAATTTGTTACACATAGATATACTTGTTTTAAGAAATAGAAATAGACATTGGCTAACAAATTTTGAAAATATCGACCTATTTGTACATCTAAATTTGTAGTATATATACTTTCGCTGTATTAAAAATTAGTCATCAAAAAGAAATTTAATGATACATGCATGTTCTACTTGGAATTTATTTTTTCCGAGGTGAATAAAAAGGAGCCGTTTTATGTTCTATATTGAAATAGAGTATTATTGCTTTCATCTGTCTGAATGCATGTACTGTATATCTTTACGACAATATAAAATTTCCAGGAACTATTTGTAGACTGTATTTTAGGGTAATAAAAGGAGACTACTTTCCACAGGAGTTGTGCATACTTCATGTAGATATCATACAGCTGCCATCCGGGTATTAAAACAAAACGAACACAAATATCGCCCTGATGGTGAATAACTTTAGCCAATATATTACATATATTGTTTTTTTTCAGCTTCTCAGACATGTGTACATCAGGGTCATCAACCCCTTTACCATACTCACACTTATCCTTTAATTGCATGTGCAGTGCATGCACCTACACTGAAATAACAGGTATTTTCTTTAGCATTCTTGATGAATAACTAAAATGACACTTCTGAAATTAACAGTACTACAGCATCAGCACAGCTAACGATGACAATGGAACTATATATGTATTCCATCACTTGATTGGAACAACGTGAATGATAAATCTCCTTCATTATTACACGAACGTCAAAATGGTAAACACCCATTATCACAAAATGATGGTAGAATTTAAAGAATACACCTCATATTCGAATTTTAGATCTGTTTGGTTGGTTGTCATGGGTGCTAAAGATGGGCTCTAAGATTACTAAGGACATAAGGGGCCTAAACATTAGCGGTGTTATATCCCCATATCCAGTAGGAGAGACCGGGGCACAGTGGGCCATGAGGCACAGTGGTTCAAAACATTTATAAAATCAGGTTTTAGCAGTAACCTAATGGTTGTGATGTGCAAGGAAGCTGTATGGACCACTCTTTCATTAAACAAAATGTCTGCCATCTAACACAAGCATAGAAGAAGCGATTTACGTTTTAAGATTTTTGAGCTTGAAAAGTAAGTATGCAACTCACAACTGTACATATTCCAGGTGTAATTATAAATCATAAGTAATGCTGCACTATATACCATTGCCAAGCGTATATATCCAGCTATAATTTCAAACTAAAGTTTATGTTAAATAACCATGTTGTTAGCTGTAAGGCATTATTCAAATCAAATTGGTTATACGGGGCACAGTGGACCACACCATTATGGGGTACAGTGGGCCATGTCCCAGCATACCCCAAACATTCCTAGCACGATAGGATAAGACAACGTAACACAAATAATGAAACGAGACTTTATAAGCAAAACTTAAAATGAAAACTTTCAATAAAAATTCGTTCAAATTCTTATCCCATTTTCTGTAATTTTATAATGTCAATTGATAGTGGCACAGCATAGAAAATTTTAGTTAAAAATATAAATCATAAAGACAAAGTTGGCAACGTGATTACCATTATTGATTAGTGGTAAAAAGTTTGGTTCACTTTTGCAATAATATAATGTGATAAAAATGATAAATTGACAGTCCTTATAATTCTCATCCCCAACGAAGGAAGATTTAATCTAAAACAAATTTGTTTTAACGAAGTTTCGAATGTGAAAAAAAATGCTCTTTTTTCTTAATATAACATTATTAAGTCGTTTCATGACTTACCACATATTTAAAGGTTATTTTATTGGCATTTCAGAGTCCACCATTAAGCTGAATATAGATGTCTACCGTCTAAACATATACTCGTATAGCAAATACAATGATAAAAAATCGAACTAAAACGCATTTAACACGAAATGATTAAAACTTGATGATGGGAAAATAAGGTAAGACTACCGCAGGGGGTGCATGCTTTAAAGAATGTCTATTAGAGACATCGAAAGAATTAAATGACAAGGAAACCGCAGCGGGAACTTGGACAAATAACGGAAATAATAAGGGAACCCAAGAAAGAATTTCTAAAGGCATATAAATAAACGATGAAGGCGAAAATCGATTAATTACAACGAAAATACCACCAGCATTTATGGCGTGGAACCATTGTAGTTGGAAGAGATACTAAAATAGCAAATTTTTACATATGGGAGCTTCTATAAACAGGAGAGGGGCTACATAAAAATATATATTGGAGAAACAAGTGCAAAGCTATGATATCTCGAATAAATAGATATACAGGCTGATTGTTCATTATTTCTATTCAGTTTAGATATGAATTTAGCTTTGCCATTTGACAATATTCCATATTCCAATTAACTTCCAAACAAAACATGACTTTTGCATTAGAAGCTTCTATTCAGTAAAGTCATTAATAGAGCAGATTTATCTCTCGCCTTAAATTCATTGTAAAGTGTCATGCTATGATAAAAATAATTTTCACGAAAAACACAAAATAATCATCATAAGCTTAACAAAACTTAAAAAGGCAACCTGAAGTCAAAAGTTACCATTTGTCGAATGACATTTAGCAACATTAGTAACTGTGGAGATTCATACGTTTTCAGAGCGAATATTATTTAAAAATACATATTTCATTAAAACGTTAAAATATAATACAAAAATGAACTTTTCGTTTCTATACACTTGCAAACAAAACATGACTTTTGCATTAGAAGTATCCATTCAGCATAACATTTAATAGAACATGTCTATCTCCTTCCTTAAATTCATGGTAAGTTAGGTGTCGATCATAATATGATAAAAATTATTGTTTACGAAAAACACAAAAAACGAGACAATTGTCATCATTATCATGACAAATCTTAGAAATGGAAACCTAGTTGTCAATAGTTGCCATTTGTTAAATAGCATTTAGATTAATAGTAACTATGGAGCTGCTATGATTTAAATTTGTTTCAAAATATTTTTTTCAAATATTTTATAAAATACAGTGAAAAATATACTACAAAAAACAAACGTTTCACTTCTAAGCTATCACAAAAAAATATACGAACGAAATAGTAGTTGAGAAGTAATGAAAGAAAAACCACTGACTTGGTCGTGTTGAAGGGAGGTCATTGATTATTAGGAATTTGCCAAATGGAAAGAAAGACAAAGGAGCGAGCCAATCAGCAACATAAGTAACTTCCGATTGTAACTTAGGGGATAAAAGAATTCTTAATACTATCACGCAATGGGAAGTCGAATTGAACCCCAAGAGAAATAAGTGAAGGCGGCTATTATTGGAATGCAAAAAAAAACGGATAAACGTTGATCAATCCAACAAAAAAACCAAAAAAAAAAAAAAACTGTCCAACAAAAAGGTTAGCCGTTATTTGATAAGTGTATAGCGTGTGGAACTAGAAAAGGTGAATCAAACAATAAGCGTCGGCAAACATAATACCACTTTTGAAACACTGTTATTAAAATCAAAATGACCGTAAGGACGTGCACTGTGTATCAAGATCCATAAAGCAACGCCGATATATCACGCAGATATTTAAGCTGGGATTTGATATTGTTTTTCTATACTATGGTAACAGATATGTTGTACTCGCAATTAAATCTGTGAAATAAGTTTTTTTTTCCAGTAAATTCGATACAGGTGTTTTAGAATAGTGAAAGAGACTTTCAAATTCATTTGTCAGTGAATTGATCGCGGTTAATAGGAAGCATTACGGAGGAAAACAGTTGTTTACTTTCCTTAATTGTAACATATATTGACCTTAGACACATCATTTCCACCATCAACCATAGGGGATATTCAAAAAAGGCGTCCTCAAGAGGTGGGGGGGGAGTCTCCTGGCATGTGTACACTATGTGAACAGGAAGGAGGGAGGGGGAAGCCATTATGGACGTCCCCTAAAGTCGGTATTTTACAGTTTTTGGTTTTTCTGTTTAGTTGAGTTTTAAGCTGGATCACAACCCTATCACTTTCAATGGGTGAAATTTTAAAACATAATCACAGCCAAACAAAAAGAGATTAAATAAAAATAAAAATTGTTTAAAATAGCTTGATAAATCAGCAAAATTTCACCATTTCACTTTGAAATGGTAGATTTTTTTTTAAAATTAATAAAAAAGTTTGAAAAATGTCCGTTAATTTGCACATTCTGCCAGCAGGTGGCAGCATGCGAATGCAAATTAATAAAATGCAAATAAATAATTATTTACATATATCATCAGCTGAGGCCAATATTTCATCAATTTCCATTTTAGGCAAAACGTTGAAAACACGTCAACTAAAAATGTGGCTAGTTTATCACGACTAACACAACCGAAACATCTTATTTCTAATTTATTTATTTATTTTTTTTTTAAAGGAGAATACTGTAATAGGTGATTGATAGTTTTAAAAAGATTTGTACATTACGTTCTTGTAAATTAGAGCATAATATTAAAAAACTCAGTAGCACAAACTCATACATATAGTGCATTTCTAAGACATGTAAGAAATAAATTGACGCATGTTCAGTATATGGGATATATTGATACCAATTATTTTACGCAAGATTAATACAGACATGATACAACTTGCGAAGCTTCCATAAATAATACAGTACATAAACTTTGTTTAGTAATGTACTTTTTAGAGATTATGTAATTATTTAATGGAATTCTTAGAATTTTTTTTGTAAGGACTTCGAATTAATTCCCTAGATTCGCATCTGAATTTTCTTATTATTATTAAAAGCAACCATAACAAACCTTAGGAATTTTGTATATTTGGCAGCCATTCCCATAATAGATTTTTTTCGTTTAGTAAATTTAATTTAGTTCGGAAACCTTTCTTGTTATCATTTTCCTTGATAACTCTCATAAATATATAACGGCATTGAATTACATATGTCTTTTCGTTCTATTACATAAATGTATACATGAGTAGAATAAGAAAAGAAGCCATTCTCAATTTACTATATATACATATACTGTTTTGAAAAGCTGGCATGGAATACGATTTCCCCAAGTAAAATTTCTATCTTAATATATTTTCGTATAGAAGAATGAATTCAATCGTAATATTATCAAAAGCATCCTTCGATACGTTTATAAAAAAACAGAAAAGAAAGAAGTCAATTTTCTTGACTATGCATGTTGTAAACACAAACATTTACATACATATACAAATAACATTTACTTGTGTATATTTTCTTGTATGTAGATTTGTAGTAAGGATATTCTTGAAACGAGATATTAAATATGCACACAATTCTTTTCATTCTAACATAAGCAAGGGATACATGGAATGAAATTTTGAAAAGTTGTAAGTAAGATAAACATCAGATTTGCAATTAAGTAAATTTCCACGGTTTACGTTAATTTAAAAAAAATTATTCAATGATTCAACCACAATAACATAGTTTTTGCTCCCTAACTTAATACAGTAGAAACTCGATTATCCGGACTAACTGGGACCAGGGGTCATCCGGATAAGCAAAAATCCGGATAATAGAGTTTGTACTGTATAGGGCAATTTCTGAGCTGCCAGTCAGTGGTTAGAAGTAGACGTTATTACGATCCTAACAAGACAACAAAAATCGAAAAAAATGTACTCGAAAGGCCCCAAAAATGTACACGAAGGGCCTAAAAAAGTGTACATTTTTAAAGTCGTTTTAGGGGCTATATATATTTTTGGGGCTATTTATGATTGCAAAAACGTCTACTTTTGAATTTCGACTTTTGCAATTGCAGTTTTTTCTTGCAGAATTGGAAATTAGACGTTATTAAGATCATAAAAAGCACAAATTTTTTTTAAATGTACCCATAGGGCCCCAAAAATGTCTTCAAAAATATACACTTATGGACCCTTCGTGTACATTTTTGAGAAC
>JAQGBW010000846.1:0-32993 GCA_034698625.1 Julus scanicus | reverse complement strand
TAGTACAGGTTATTACGAGTCGGATTCTGCAAGAAAAACCTCGAAAAACGGCTCCTAAGGGCCTTAAAAATGAAAAACAAAAATTTTTTTTTTTTTTTTTTCGTGCTCTTTTTCAAATGCATTTTTGGGACCCTTCGGAGTTGTTTTTCGCGGTTTTTCTTGCATAATCGGACTCGTAATAACCTGTACTATCCATATCTGCAATAATAACCCTCAATTTCTAAAGTCGAATTTTGACCCGTTTTTGAAAAAACGGTAAGGCTATATATACCCTTTGCATTTTTTCAAAAACGGGTGAAAATTTGACTTTTAAAATTGCGGGGATAAAAACACTATTAATAAGAACAGTTTTGAATAACAATAAATCTTGCACAGAATGTATCATAGATGGTGTTGGTATTTTTCAAAAGTGCACATCTAAAATTAATAATACTAGGATTTTCTGCTTATTTTTTATCTTGCATTGTTCCAAACCCGATTTCAAATTACTATCAATCTTAATGATTTGTCAATACAACTTTTAGGAAAAGTAATGGTCCATTGTCGAGAAGGAATTAGTCGTTCTGCAACCCTGGTCCTGGCCTATTTAATGATTAAGAGAGGCGTGACTGCCCAAGATACCATGAGGATTGTTAGGGCCAATCGCCAGATCATTCCAATTGACGGATTTCTACAACTGTGCGATTTGAACGAGAAACTACAACGGGCTAAACGATAATTTCACGTGTTTAATTGTTGACAACATCATAAGAGCACAAGGATGACCGACCAAGTAAAGACTTGTAAAGACTTCGAACAACAAGATGTAGAAGGAGATGGAAACACGCATTTTCAATGGACTTATAGCCATTTGTTAAAATACAGTTTAAAAATATTTTTTACACATCAATAATCATAAATTTCAAAAATCCCTTTTTTATAAATTGCACACACTTTATACAATGGAAACCTTAATAATATAATAAAGAGCATTTTCTCTGAGAAAAAAAACAACTTTTTACTGATAATCGTAAACAAGAATTTGATAATTTGAATCTGCACAAATCTTTGAAATTGTATCATTGTTGAAGCGACCATTGAAGGTACGTGTATTTATCATAAATCAGTCCCAGTATTCAATACTGGTTCTTCGGTTGGTTCTTCGGTTGGTTCCACTCAATTGTCTAACGGATTTTTATATTTAGTAATAAAATATGCAATCACATCTTTTTTTTACAATGCTCATTGTTTGTTCACTATTTAAAAATGTTTCTCAATTCTTGAAATGATTGACTTTGATGTATTGGATTCCTGCAGTTTTAAGGGGCCACATAAAGTAGCCATAAAACAATAAATTATTCATACTTCAAACATGATAACAATAATTCACTTTTAATCATCAACCTTTATAAAATTATGCAATCTCTAGATATTTTCAAGCCCAAGATAGTTAATATTTGTCTCACTTTATTTTTAGAGGAATAATATCTATAGTGGTATTTATAAATTATGGTATCTCTAAATACTTTCCACATAATGAAATTAATGTAATCACAAAGACAGATGATGGCAGGTTTTGTAATTGTTCTCCGTTGTTAAAAAACCAACAACAAAAAAACATAATAACACACGGAATATTGGAGAAGTGAGAAGGGTTGAGGTATTATATGCGTTCACCGCCTATTCTGAAAAAAGTGTGCATATCAGAATATCTTCAGCATTATCAAACAAAAAAAATCGTTTGTCGCATACCTCATATGACAGCCATTGCTGGCACACAACGATATAAATTTCACTTGATAACAATTATATATAATTATTGATATATGCATATCAGATCATTGAATACAACAAACGTTTATGAGAGCCTATAGGTCAAGTGCATTATTGCAAGACTACTCAAAAACTAAAGGTTAATGCATATGAAATCTCAAAAGCTTAATAAATTATAGAGGGAACATTATGAGCTCAACAAATAATACTGATATTTCTAATGTTTCAAGATTCAATAATATCCATATAGGTTGGGAATAAGTAGATGGCCAACAGCCGACAGAATATGCCAGAATTTCTAGACTGAACAAAATTAAATCCACTACTACACCGGTATCTGCTCTCTAACAAGAAACAACTCTTGCTTGTGTAAACATCAGAATAGATTGAAGAAATTTTGACGTATAGCAAATGCTATAAATGTGGTTCTATCAAGCAATAAAACGCATGAGAAATAAGCCCCACAAATGGCAAGAATTACAATAGCTTAGCAAAAAATGCTAATACATATGGGGTTATCCATAAGTCCCCTAGGTGATTTCCAAACCCTGGAGTACGATAACTAAGACAGAATTGGCAGAAAATGAATTCTGCATTATAGACTCGATTATGCCGAACACTGATAACGTGGTAGACGTCAATCTGAAGATGACTTCCTTACTGGCATCCGCGGTCATCGTGTCTGGTAGCACCTGGATTACAGGATTGAGATCGGCCCCGTCGCCAACGGTGGATATTCTCTAAGTTCGGAAGTCCAGAGTTCGGAAACCCGGGATGGACTTATGAATAACCCTGTACTTTTCAACACAATGCCGTAATGGCATACGATGCTAAAATTGGAACAAAGACAAATGCATCAAGAACATATTCCAATATACCATACTAATCTTGGTGTATATGAGATAGGTTAAGGGGAAGCATAATCTGGGATTTCCTTACATAATATCTCATAACAGTGGGCAATACGTTTCAAGTACACCACAAAGTATAGCTACAAGTCAAAAATAAACAACCGGTATTTTAAGAATAAATCACTGCAGGAGACCTCAAACAAGTTGCTTCGGAGCATTACGTGGGTGCACATTGTTCTGAATGTTAACGAAGTAATGTCCTAATAAATAAATGTACAGCTACGCTAACTGAGAAAATTCAACCTTGCTATACACAAATTTCTCACAACTGAACGAAAAAAATAAATTATCTGACTATTTTTAATAAGCGCCGGTCCTTAGGAAAAAAAATTTGGGTGAATTCACTTACATATTATGTCAGGATTAGCGAAGTTTACGCTTCATTGGTTTTGTCTTCGTGGTGGAATAACGGGCGGTGGCCCAGCAGCCCCAATGGGAATATTAGCCCGGGCAGGGACAGGAGGACACTGAGGTTGGCAAGGAGTGGGCTTTGGTGCTATAGCGGTTGTAGCCCCTTTTTGGATGTTTCGTGAAGGTACAGGTGGGGGCGGCCCTTCGGGTGGCAAATTAACCGCCTTCCTGCCAATTTCGACATTTGGTGGCGGCGGTGGAGGAGCACTAGGCGGCGGTGGTGACGTGAAACCATTGTTGCTGCAATTCGTACCATTAAGGTTAGCTTCTGGTGGAGGTGGTGGACGTCCGGGGCAAGAAGCAGACCTCGACGCTTCTTGAAAAATTCTCTCAGAAGAATAACTTGACGTATCGTGCTTAAGTTCGGAAATAACAACAGGTTTAGCAGCCCCAAATGGATTATTCAACGATGGAGTTGAAAATGATGCTGGAGAAGGTCGTGTCGGAATACTAGGAAGCTAAAAAATACAAATACAAATCAATAAGATGTCCAAACATCTAAATTTGCAAAGGTCGGATACTACTGTGGATCGAAAATTAATTGTATTATGCTCATTACAAGCATTACAGTTTTACGGAAAACTGATGGAGTTTTAACGAAAAAAATCGGTATTTTATCAAATATTATAGATACATAAGAATAGCAATATATACATATTTGTAAACAGTACTTACGTTGGCAGACTGTTGCACAGCAATATCAGCCATCCTAGGTAGCGGCTGCATCTGAGGAGGTGCTGGTCTTGGAGGTGGAGCTTTTGTCGGTGATGGTTTTGCAATTCCGACATATGACGTGAATCCTGAAGGTTGGTTGAATGCCGAATCAAGGGGCGGCTCGTAGCCAGGGACTGGGCTGGCCTTTCCAGAGGCGGGCTGAGAAGCTGGGTTGGATCCCTCGCCGCTGCCTTCATCCTCCGAAAAATTGTCCTCTGCAATGATGGCCCCATAATCCTGACCAAAATTCTCTTCCAAGAATTGGTCCGCATATTCTTGAGACAACGGAAGTGTATTGTCCATGGAAAGTTGCAGTTCCTGGTTGATGGCGTCCTGCCAATTTGGCGTTTTCAATGTCACTGACAATGTATGCCCATCAACCTGAAATTACGTTAAACTTGGAATAAACGCCTGAACAATTGATCATGTCCTTCCAAAAAACAATTTTTAATAAATTTAGGGACTGTGACAGAAAAATTCAAATGTCAGTTTAGGCTAATGAACTGTGACTCTATACTGGAGATGGTACTGACTTACCATCGTATTATTAAACCGCAATGCTTCGAGAGCTTGCCTTCCGTCTTTAAATGTAACCCACTTATCAGAGGCACCTACAAATCTGAATGCAAAATTGATTAAAACATGCCCGTTTCATTCGCTTGGAAATACAAATACGCAAGGGTTCATACCTAGCCACGACAATTTGGCCAGCCTCGCTAAAAAGTTTCAAAAGCTTCTCATCGAAATCGCTACTAAAAGGCGTATCATTCGCCGAAGGATATGGACTGGCTCTCACAATAACCGTTCCATCAGGTGGACCAATGTCATTTATGACTTTCTTAAAAATCTTTTCACGTTGCTCTGTATCTACCTTTAAAACTTCGATTTTTAGAATTGCTATGACGGGCCTAAAATTTTAATTAAAACATAAGTGTGAGGCTAACAGAGTTCACACGCCGACAATGCAACGTCATGGTAAATAACGCCTACCTGTGATCAGAAGTTTTTAATTGTCCTCTACCATAAAAAAGTAACTGTCCCGGATTGAAATTTTCATCTGTAAAGAAATGTTCGATAATTCGATATTTGCTTGGATTATTTAGGATAATAAAAAGCTTTTTCTTCTTTCATTTAAAAAAAAAAAAAATTCACCGTTATGTCCATAGAGCTTTCGCCTCATCCATAAGACGCGGTCGGTCCAGGCAGGAATCCGAGACTTTTCGCTAGTGTCATAATCTTCTGAAAACGTATCGTATTTGTATGTTGGCGGGAAATTTAGCTCCCCTTCCATGAATTCTCTAAAACACTGCAAGATGTTTTGCATGAAGTTATTTGGGATAAAAAGCCAACACGAAAAAAGCAGTACACGTTTGCTTTTACCTGTCCAGCAGTTTGTTGCACATGGAGCTGATCGTATCGAGCCAGATATTCGAAGTTGTTCTGCTTGACAGCCTCCTTCACCTCTTCGATTGGTAAATCGATTCTATAGTTGAAGTCTCCACACCAGAACACGTAGTCATGCGAGTCTAGAGTTCGGCCCTTAAATATATGACGCACGAAAACGTTATGAGGTAAATATTTGAGAAGCTGGAGAAAATTTTCCTCAGAGGATACTCCGAAAATCTCATTACCATTGGAAACGAAAGCTTTTTCGTGATTTCTATGTAATCTGAATTTCTATCTGCATACTGGGATTGGCCTGCAGCAAAATGGGCACAAACAAAGCAGATGGAAGTGCTGTGGACCAACATTCGGATGGCCACCCCTCCCTTGTTTCCAGTCGCACCGCCAAGACCGGTTTTAACCATGTCAACAGCAACGTTTCTACGACAGGTGTAAATAATCAAAAGGAATTAAGTACGCCACATGCATGTTCCAATTCAGGTAGAGCGGAGACACTTTCTAGCAACATTACCTTATGAATGGGGCCAAATGAGGGCGAACAAAGACAAAAAGGCAAACTCCAACTAACTGAATGGATGTGATTGGAATGTATCGGATGCCCCTAGACGCAAAGCACTTGCGTACTTCTTTATCCCATTCATTTTTGTTAGTTGAGCTGTAACAGATAAAAAGTAACCATTCGTTAACCAAAAACCTTGCAATTTGAAAGCAAAATAAATATATGAAAAAATCTAAAAAAGCTCGATCTGGAATATATTGTTGGGTAACAGTGTCACAAGGTCAAGAATGTCACAAAAACCAACCAACCTGGCAGCCATAATATTGCTCGCATTTAAATCTACAATTTCCTCAAAGCCTATTGCAAAGATGTCAGCAGGATCCTCATCCTCCACCTCATGGTCTAAATTAACGAGTGCTAGAAATTCAGATGTCATGAAAATAAGCAAAGGGCAGCATATAAAAACTTTATAAAAATAAAAATAAATCTTGTTGCACATACTGCTAGCCTTAGCCATTTTAGGAGCATCCAACAACCACAGCGATAATGGCTGATGTTTAAAGGCTACATTGTTCAAGTTTTTCCCTCCATTAACGTTCCAGGTTGCCACAGAAATTTTTAGAGGAATGGCACGAGAATATTCCAAATGACGTTCACACATTTCTTTCCGTATGCTGAAAGGAGCTGGAAACATGAGATTTGAAGCAAATTTAGAAATGTTTATCGAAAACGTTATATATAAAAAATACTCTTTGCTATCTTCAGTTACTTACCATTCAAGAAATGGGGAAGAAGAACCTGTGCGCGGTTGCCTACTGTGCTACCCAATAAAAGAATATCAATAGCCTCCTGTTTGCTGTTGTCTAATAAGTTGTTTTGTATGGTCCTACCCACTGACCGTGCACCATCCATCAACTAAAGCAAAATTACAACAAAAAGCAGAATATAATATTAATAAATATAATAATATGAGCTTGTTTATTTGTTATGCTTAAATATAACAATTACCTTTGATTTTCCTTCTAAGGCACCAGTCCCAGCATATATTTTGCTCACTTGATCGCCATTGATGACCCACATCTGCCGGTAAAATTCTTCAAATCTGGCCACTTGATTTTTTTCAGATATATTCAGACTTTGCAGCTGTCTAGGTAGTACCTGATATGTGGTGAAATTAATTAGTTATGTTAATGATGACATCACAAATTATGGAAAAATGTCATTTTCTTTACTTACTTCCAATCCAAAGAATGATTGTACACAATTTGTTCGATCAAGACAGTCCAAACAATTGGTCCTTAAAGTTCCAATCTGTTCACTACAATATTGAAACAAAAAATTGATACAAAACTTCAAACTACATTTACCTAATTAAAATAAATGCATATCACTCGCCTTATAATAGCATTGTCTCTTAATGTAAAAAAGCCAAACTCTGTGACATATCCAGCTACATGTTTATGTAACACCGTTAGGTTCTCTCTACCTCTTCGACATAATGCGTGGTAATCAAAAGGAATATAACAGATGTCTTTACGTTGCCGACAGGCTTCTAAGTGATGCTAAAGTATGCATACCAAATAAAAGTGATTTAACAGAGTAGGGAGCACTGGAATATGACATCAGATTATGATGGCCACATTTTTTAAATACAAAAAATCGGTAAAGAAAATAGTTACCTCATACTTAGAACTAAGTAAAGATTCCCCCTCTTTGGATCCGAGAAGATTGATAATGACCTGCTTCCCATAACGTTTTTTTATTTGAATTAAATGGCGCTCAAATGCTGGTGCAGAGGCATCCGTACCTCGTGACATTTTGACTTTATGAGAGCCAACCTACAAACAAGCACGGAAATATCGTTTTTTGTGTATTGTTACTTGAGCAAGAATTATTGCCACTTTTGCAAAACTTCGCATACCTGAATTCCAGGCTGTTCCCAAAAGAGCGGCACAGAACCCCTCGTCTGTAAAAACGAAGATACTGCATCCCCGAGATGGATAACCTGCTCAGTTTCGACAAAGTTGGCAACGTGCCCATCATCATTACAACCCCGCACATTGAAGCGTGTTCCTGCCCTTTCACAACTGAGACGTGATATGATGCAAGCTCTTGCTTGATGACTACCAACATAGACCGTACGTACTTCAATGCTGCCACACATCGCTTTATACAGCCACTTGGAGCAGTCAACCCCATATCTTAACAGATGAAGATGTAACATCCGATTCCTACAATTAAAATAAAAATCTGTTCTTAGCACACGAGTAAAGATAGCTCATCAGGAAATACAAATTATACATACCAAAAAAATCGATTATCAGTTTCGTTAGTTTTCTGAAGCCTTTGAGCACAAAGAGTTATGTCCAACGTTTTAACGGATGTTGGCCAGGAAAAGTAGAATGTTCCAGAGTTTAACAGTTTTCTAACTTCCAAAATCCTTTCTTCGTCATTAATTTGATTTTGTAACGAAATAAACTCGGTGTTGTTGATACGAAATATTTCTGAATCGCCGATTTTACCAACAGACACACAGCCCGTGATTAACACCAGATAGAAAATGTTGACATTTCCTGAAAAATTGTTCAGCATAAACAGGTAATTAGTAAAGCAGAAGCGCAAGGCAAAACGATGAAATAAAACAATTCTTAAGCAACAAAATAAATAAAAAGAAAATACCTAAATTAAGTTGCAGTACACCCAAGCACCCATAAGCATCCACAATTTTGACATATTGTCTTTTAATAACATCCAATTCATGTTGAGCTGTGTAAAATGCATAATATGGTTCATTGTGGAAACTTTTTTTACGAGGCACATAAGCACAATTTCATCATGCTCATTGGCAGATATTTCTTTAAAAAAGTAAAAAAAATTAATGGATGACAAGTTACTTACAGAGCACAGAAACCGTACTGGACTCAAAAAGCAACGATTCCTCGCTGTTTCTCTGTTGCATTAGCACACTGTAAGGGTCTCCTTGGCACACCTTATGGCAGATTTTAAAACGCTTTCCCATAGCCATTTTGGTAATTATTAAACAAACCTTTCAGAAAAGAGTTCAAAGTCGGGTTCTAGATTTTGCTTTACTCTGTCATTGCTTATTCTGTCATTTTGGTTTTCACCTAAATTCCAAATTTATAATTAAAAGGGCACGACTTATGAACCATGTTACACTACAATTTGAATGCCAAGCGCAAGCTTAAGAACATCTACAAAGAACGTGTATGAATAATTTAAAACATTTTCATTATTAAATAGAAATCAAAAGCGAAAGGTCGATTAACGAAATTATCAAACCTTGAAGATCCTCCCCCGACAAGATTCACATTAATAATAGGCTGAAGCGCCGTAATAAAATATCGTCTGCTACAAGCAGTAATGCACGTGATTTGAATTTAAAAAAAGTTTTGAAGTGCAGGGATGAAAATACTCTTTCTCATTTTATAATGTAAATATGCATATGAAAACGAAGGTTGTGTACCTTAAAAACCTATCTTAGTCTTGCAAACTTGAAATAAAACGACAAAGAGATTTGTAATTTGAATCCGTAGTTTCTCGTGATATGTAAAAATTAGTAGCGTGAAGTACGCTGACAGCCGAAGCAAGATAAGCCGAAATAGTAAGCTGTCATGAAATAAGCCGATATCATCAAACGGCACAACTAAGTAAGCCGCAACCAATCAAAAAGATTGCCTGCACTCGAGAGAAACTACATATATTACACAGCATTAACAAATTAAAATAACCATAAATAAAAATGAGAAAAGAAAAAAAAACGTTGTTCATATTCAAGTATTGAACATGGGAAAATTTTAAAACGTAAAACAACGGCTTACTTATGTTGACTGCTAGCTTATTTCGTGTCGGTCTCAGGCTTACTGTTCGTCGGCGGCCAGCTTACTTTGTTATGAATGTTGTTTGTTTGTTTGGTGTCGTGACGCCTGTTGAGGTAATTGCATCTGTTGTATAATAACTTTGGATATTCATAACTTTGACCCAAAAAATTGATAGATAACAAATCTATAAATCGCTGATATAATCAATCCAATTTAAACTTGCTTACGTGTTAACTTGAGCTTTAGTTACTTTTGCGATAGATGTAACAAGAAAAGCGCTTCAGAGAAAATGGAAAGAATTTTTAAATTATTATTCTTTGTTGCAGCCTTAAGTGTTTATCAGTCGACAGGTGTCAATGGAGCCGTTTGTCCATGTTCCAACATCAGCCTTTGCGATCCAATAACCACTCCTGACAGAAAAGAGGTAAAAAGTTTGTTTCACACTACATGTCATGGTTTTCCAATATTATTTTTAACAACAACAAAAGTTTACATCATAAAAACTTATTCTACATGTACCTGGCTCATTTGCAAAATTTCTTGATTTTTTAGGTCATCATCTTTAGCTTAGAGGCGGATAATAACACTTGGTCGAAATATGACTGGGACAAAATCACAACCGTTGCAATTGTCGGTTTCTACGATGCACAACTTTTATGCCATGCTCATTCCAAGGGAGTCAGAGTTGTCAACTTATGTATAAACAATACAAATTAGCCATAAATTCAAAATAATATATGATTTGATAAATTGATTAAGAGAGAGCGCATATTACAATTTATTAGTGTTGTTACTTTATCTATAGCGGGTTATCCGGCAACTGATTTGTTGGATGAAGCCAAGCGTGCAGCCTGGATACAACAACAAGTTGAAGATGCTCAAAACAAATTCTTGGATGGCTTAAACATTGACACCGAGGATGCCATTGCAGAGGGAAGTCCAGAAACAGATGCTCTGACAACCTTGGCCCGGGACACCAAAACTGCTTTCCAGAATGCCATTCCAGGCTCGCAGGTAATCCCTGAATGAAAAATTTACATTTTAATGTGTCATTATTATTATAGCAAAATGTTATTTTCAAAATTTCAAGGTAACTTTCGACATAGCATGGTCTCCCAATGGGATTGATGGCAGATACTATGATTCTGTGGGCTTGGCCGATGCTGTTGACTTTTTGTTTGTGATGTCCTATGATGAACAGAGTCAGATTTTCGATTCTGAATGCACGGCACGGGCAAATTCTGGTTTGCCAAAATCAATTGAAGGTGAAATAATGACATCGAGTGTGGAATAAATGTGTGAGGTAGTGATTCAACAACTATATTGCTGGAAACACCTATCATTGGATGTGATGACCTTGAATACAGATTCTCCTCTGAAGGTCATCTCTGAACAAACAGATAAACTCGATTCATTATTTACATTTGAATGTGTCATTATCATTCGGTGAACTAATTAAAGGCTAGCATCAATCACAAACAAAATATCTTATTTGTGGTAGCTTGGATTCCAGACTTTTCCACTCACACATTTATTAAATCTCGTCATAATATCTTCATTAGTAAAGTTCATACTGTTAATCTTCAATCTCTAATTTTCCAGGACTGCAGCAGTTTTTCGATTTGGGCATTAGTGCTAATAAATTGATTTTTGGTGTGCCCTGGTATGGATATAATTATAACTGCATCCAGTTAACAACGGCAAGAATGTTTACCAACTTCCTTGATACATGTGTTATTATCATAACAGCTACAACAAAAAATCATTGTTCTTGCAGAATAACACATGCTACATCGAAGAGGAGCCATTCCGTGGAGTTAATTGCAGCGATGCAGCAGGATCTCAAATGGATTATAGGGCCATAATGACAAAGCTGAACACATCTACCACAGGTCGAGTGTGGGACGAGGCAACATCCACGCCATATTTTAATTTTATTGTGAGTATACATTTTTGTGGGAACTTGCTACTTGGAATATTATTTACTTTTTAAATGTAATACATTTCTCGTTAGGATTCATCCAACACGCATCAAATGTGGTACGACGATCCTGAAAGTTTGGGAATAAAATACCAGTATGCCATCGATAACGATTTACGAGGTGTTGGCATGTGGAACGCCAATTGTTTGGATTATAGTGATTCCGAGCAAGGCAAGAAGCAGCAGAGTGAAATGTGGGGAGCTCTACCAGATTACAACTAAAGATTGGAAGCTTGCTGCTGCTCAATTACGATCAAATTACTGTAATACATTTGTTGATCAGTTTTCTGAATTAAAATATCGTAAATTACACAAAGAATTGGGTGAATTGTATTGTTTGGTATTATATAATCACTAGAATCCAATTTTGAATCTGGCATAACTTGGAAATATTTTATGGGCGACCCTTACGTCTATCCTTAAAGTCTATTGGTCAAAGCGCCTTCATAATAGGAGTTTACGCTGTTAAAATTAGAAAGTTGACTGTCATCATGTTTGAAGTTATTGTCAAAAAAGAGGAAGATTTTTCGAATTTTGTATTAATTTTGGTAAGATTATGCTTTTGACATACTATTTTTCCATGTTGTGTAACTAAATCTGCTGCAGACATGGCTCATTATTCAGGTTTTGTGTACACACTGATGTTTATCCATAATTTTCTAGCCTGCAGTATCTGTTGGCAATGTTGGTCAGCTGACAGTTGACCTTTTAATAAACTCTCTTAAGACTACAAAAATAGGATACATCAACACATCATACATCCACGCTCTTGTTGGCAATGATGCATTCGCAAATGGAGCTGACCCTCACAAGGGAAAGCTGACCACAGCATGTGAAAGTAATATTTTTGTATACATTATGCATTCAAGCTTTCAATTCACACAGGAATTTGACTAAGTGGCCCTTTTGAATTACTGTAGTTTTCAGATATGACAATCACCCAATCGTATTCGTCCAAATAAATGCACCAGTAGTGAAGGGTAAATCAGCTGAATTTCGAACCAGCCTAAGGCAGTGGATCAAGGAAAAGAAGTTTCAAAAAATAGTAATGCTCACCAGCAGCTATGCACATCAGAGGATAGATGCCCAAATAACAGAGTAAGGGTGGATTTCCTTCCCAGGACCTAAGATAAAAAAGTTAATAAATTAATACCGAATTGAAGACTTGTGACTTGAGTAATCCGCTATTATGAAAATTCCTTAGCGCAACATGTAGATTTCTGTGCACTCCAGCTGTCCATTCATTAGAAGAAGAACTGATACAAGATTTGCAATGGAAAGTTCTGGAAGAAGACAACGAAATCCTATGTATCCCGGGTCAGGCTGTTGAAGGCAAACGTATTATTCCAGGTGGAGGGATTACATCAGCATTTTTTCAAGAATGGTACACATTGTTCTAAAATGCAATATGTAATAAATAATTTATGCACAAGTTTATTCAAAATAACCACCCCATTAATAACAGTTAATTTTTTGAAATTCTGTTAATTACAGCTCAAAAGATGAAATTCCACTTATTGTGCTGCTCCAGTTTTGTTTCGAAGGGAATAACATTCCTGATGCATTTGCATTAGTTACCTACCTTAACAAGTGGTTAAAATTGGCACCCGTAAGTAATTTTGCTAGTATTCGACACATAATTGACTTACGTTGTAGTTTTTAGTTGTCTTGGTAAATCCTTGTTGGTTTCATTTGCAGAACGATCCGGTCGGCACCCAGTCGAATACCTGGAAATGTCCACAGTCTTGGAAACTGCTTTTTGGAAATGCCCCACCTACAACAATCTACTAACAAGAATTATTAAATTAACATACAATATATTGGTGGTGTTTAGAGCATTATTTACTACAGTGCTAATGTTTGAGTTATAAGTGAAAGCAAGGACAGATGCAATACACTTGAATCTACACCACTCCTTAGTATAGAATTTCAATTAAGTTGCAGTGGTGTTTATAAAAGTTAATCCAACCTCCAATAATTACAAATGATGCCCAAAAAATACATCAAGCACACGTAAAAATATGGTGCATGCTACTTTTCGAAATGAATGAAAAATGTACAATGAGCAGGAAGGGATGAAAATAATTTACAATCAAAACCAGCACATACTGGTTAGGTAAATAATTTAAAAACCTGTCTACAATACTTGACAAGTGGGGAGATTAAATAAACAACTTGCATCACATCTTTAAATTCATTGCATGGGATTTGTTTTAAAAATTTGTGTAAATCAGTAGCTTGGCCATTAACATATCAAATGTTGACCAAGAGTCTATATTACCACACTCAACATAAAAGAGCTTGTGCAAACTACGAATGGAACTCGTTCCACTTTCAAATAAATAAAATATCACAGGTGGAAGTGTTGTTCGATGTATTTGGTCAGCAACAAGGAAGGAGTTTGGAAGACCTTATGCGGATTTTCCACGCGAGTCTGACGTTTTCCATTTTCATCAAAACCTAAAATAAGTCGTTTATAACCATCTATCAGTTTCTTATTTAGGAATACTCAATAATGGGAGGCTCTAATTAAATGAGGGATATTATCGTCAATTACATTTTCTATGTCCAAAATGGGAGTAAAACTAATTTTTTTGAGATGAGTAGAACAAATATAGTCATTTTTCTTATGAATGCAAATTTATCAATGCAGACCAGAAATTCCTGCATCAAACTGGTGCTTAACATTAATTTCAAGCCTAATTATCTGTTTCTGATAATAGAAATAATACCAGATGCTTACTTGCAGAAATGAGATCCAAGTACTTGCAAAGGGCATGCAGCAAAAGGCGCTCATAACCATTTGGTCGTTTGGAAATGTAAACCGCACGTGGACATTCTTCAAAAAACGCAGTCACTTCATTTTCTAATTGAGCAAGTACTCCCTTGATAAAAACAAACGTTCAATGATTTATTAGCTCAGCATGATATGGTAAAGTATTAAAAAGCGCCAAATAAAAAGTTGTTTCTACCATCGGCAAATGCTTTTTCTTCAATAAGGCACGGAATCGATTTCCAATCTTGCGAAAGCATTCGTCTGGACTAATGGCTGAATTTCCTAAAGTTAAAATTTCGTCACACATTTATTATTATTGGAGAATATTTGAGAAAATCTACACATGACTTTGAAAAGCATACCAGCTTGGTGGTCCCCATTTTCGGTAGGCACAGAAGGTCCTGAATATTTCTGAATAGCAGAATGTGTTGACCCAGACAGATGTTGCATCAAATACTGGGTCTGCTCATCCTCAGAGCAGTTAATAAAATCGGTCCATAGCTGAAAGCAATTCAGATGTCTTCACACCCAAAGCACGTGGTTGATATAAATAGAATTGAGCGCTTTGAACATTCTTTTTATATGTAGTCTCGTGGGATCTTTGCAGCACACTTTGACAGCCCAAAGAGGATGTGCTGATGTTACATCAACTGATGCACTGTGGCCACTCACCTCTAAGTTTTCTGGTTTGTCAAGTAATAACGAAAAAGCCGACATTCCTTTGGAAACAAAATCGTCAATGGTAATTTCACCCAAGTCATCGGAATTTACCAGATCAAGCAACTGCAAATCTACATAACAGATCAACAAATGTATGAGCTCAAGATTACAGGCACCATCCACATAAACTATGTACATTTTACACAAAACATTCCACATACTATTTTCATAGCGTCGGAATTTTTTGGCTCCAGCACGGCGCGGGCAGGGAACTAAACTCATGGGTTTCACTACTGCCCGACTCTTTACTTTGCGAACTCGGCGCTGCACTTGAGCATTATTGTCAACATTATCTTGCTCGTCGTTGTCATCACCCAGAGCAATATTATCATAGTCTGCAATGCTGAGAAAAAGAACCAAAACAAAAATTATTTTGTGTTTGGTGGCTGCGTTATAATAGACCTTCAAATAAATGCCCCATGCAACATACAGATCGACCACATTGCTAAAATAATTAATTATGCAATCTTCATACCACCATGCATGCAGGAAAAAAATACACTTTTCTGAAATATCCCTGCTTCACTATCCGACTAGAAAACAACAGCAGACAATCTCAGATATTTAGTAGGCGGGCAACTGATTTTGAACATTGGCATTTAGCTCCAAAATAATGATAATGATAATGATGTCATACTTCAGTGTCTGTTAATTTCACCTAAGCCTAATCTTTTACAATTTTGCAAAGAGGTCAATTCCAAGGTCAGAACCATCTCAAACCGCACACTCAAATGTCAACCAGGAAATAATGCAGAAACACTCACTTGTAAGGAACTTCCTCTATGAATTCGGCAAATGGATTCGATCCATTACCAATGACACCCATGATTGCAAAACGTTAATTAAAGCTCGGCTGACAAGACAAATGACAATTTCATCAGCAAAACCAACACTACGACCTCACAGCTTTTCTTCCGTACACAGACAAAACCAAAATGGCTGCTAAGTCGAATCATCAGCTGCAGCCAATCAGAGCACTTCCCGGGGAAATCCTAGTAAAGGCGGGAAATTCCTAATCTATAAATTACAGTATAGTTAGTAATAGCATATTTTCTCGCTAAAACCCGCAATTTAATTAAAAATTTCTACTCAAAAGCTATAAAAAACTAAACAAGTTTTTAATAATTAAAATCAAATCGAACACTTGGCTAATATTCAAGAATTGTGCAAAATACCGCGCAATTTCTAAATTTGAAAACACAGTGGCAGAGCGCCGTAGCAGAGAACATGCTGCGCCCTCGCATTATGAAAATACCGTATAGGCATCAAGTGAAATTAGGCAAGAAGCGAAACGGATGTAAACCGTACTAGTTTTTATAGGTCAAAGGTTAATTTAGTGTCCTTTTGTATTAATTTTATCATTTCCATATATACGATTCGTAAATGGATTATTGAAAGTTAATGAAGCCTCCTGTATTCGAGTTAATTAGGTTAGGAATTGGTAAGGCAGTTAGCACGCATGGGCGTTCTGCTTGTTCGAATGGGAAACTTTGAGATTAAATGCCAGAGGTGTACATCTTGACAGTATTTGGTTTGTCTCTTTAAATAGTCATTACTTTACTTACATGTGTTTTAGTTAATGATACGTATGGAACATGGACGGGTAAGTCTATAAAAAAATTAAGTTACGTATAGTTATTTCAGTTATTTAATTGCCTATAAATTGGCGTTAAATGACTTCTATGATAGCTGCATAATCGATTGGATAATGAATATTGTATATCATTATTACTCCATTCAAATTTCAGGCAAATAGAAGAAGTACAGCTTTACAAATACACAAATGTAATGAAGGGATGGCAATATCGCTGGTTTATCTTGAACTCTGAATTTGGCACTTTGGAGTACTATATGGTTAGTATATGAAAGCTAGCTTAATCATGGCCACAGCTGCAAATGCCACATGTAATGTTAGCTTAACACACATGCCATCAAAATAAATGCTGGAATTGAAACCCTAGAATTTAGCTTTTACGATTAGATAAGTGGCAGGTTAAACTCTTTCTTATATAAGTCAAAAACTAAGATTGTTACAAACTTACCCAGCGATTTCTGCATGCTTTTATCATGCACAATTGCTCTAACAAATACACAACTGTTTGAACGTTTATTTCAGCCAGAAGATACCAGGCGAATTCGGCCTAGAGGATGCATTCATCTTTCTGTACGTCTGCTGAAATTTATCAAAGACATTTTCATGTTTTTACAGTATTATTGCATAGAGTATCTACCATTTAGGGTGCAGTGATTTCTCCAAGCGAAGAAGATTCAAGTACTTTTAACGTCAATTCCGCTGGTGGGGAGATTTACAGGCTGAGAGGTACATGAAATCACAATAATTATTACAAACGTGTTACGTTTGACTTGAACATATATGGAATTCTTACACTTGCAGCTGCCGATGCAAGGGAACGCCAGTTCTGGGTAAATCGGTTGCGAACAGTTGCAGAATTCCATGGCAATTACACCCAAGTAATAGAAAAGCCTGTACTTCTTTTGAAATGCTGTAGGTGGAATGAATATCTTATAGACGTTTGAACGTTTTCTCATGATTTTTCAAAGCAAACTAGTCCTCGAATTCCTGCACGCTCCACGAAGTCTACTTCTCAAAATTCAGCACCAAATTCGGCTATTACACCAGTTTCTGATGTGGGAACTCAGAACAATGTACACATCTCGACACGTGCCCAGCAACGTGTGATGTGCAATACTCGCTCCTTGTATGACGCATTCAGCGCTGCTCAAGAAATTCTTATTCAGGCCGAAGAACAGCATCATACTCTGGCCAAGAGCATTGAGGTGAATTTCTTAAGCTGTATCTAGCTTGTTGGTTAAACTTTAAATTTATCTGATTTTTTGGGACTTTTTGCTGTCTTTATAGGAATTACCACATACTGGAGGAGATGTCCATTGTACAGACTCTGTTAGATTTTCATAATTGATTAAGAAAAAGAAATGTTGATTTTCCTTATATATTGATTGCAGTGTCTAAATTTGATTTTTTTTTTCAATTTGAAAGGACCTGCTTTTATTGAAGGCAACATCGCAAGCAACTTTGATTTGCCTAAAACAATGCTTAGGGATGTTGCAGCATCAGCAACAAGTAATAAGAACTGATATATAAGGAAACAACTCAAAGAAAGTCCAATGCAGCAATAAACCTTACCGTTTTTTTCATTTTTTAGGCTGCATCCTTTCAGGTAACAGGCGTCACTGGAGGAGCAACGATGGAGCTGTTGGATCCATTTTCTTTCTCTCTGTAAGCCACCTGTATGCCATTAACATTTTATGCAGACTCCAGGGGATTTACTAAATTATCGTTTATAGCACAAACTGGAGTAATTCCTCGTCTAATAATGACGTTAGCTTGGTAGTAAACCCTAAGACAGATGCAGTGGATGGAAGCAGTCTTCCAGAAAGCCAAGGTGTGCTCACTGACCTCATTATTAAGCAGTTCGTCTCCAAATGCCTTCTAAAATGAAATTCAATATCTCAAATATCAATTAGGAAAAATCGAAATTATTTCGGAAGACGAGATTACCGACAACGAGGATTTCTCAGAGTCCGAGATGGGATCTGTGGAAGATCATCGTACTCTCATCATTCAGTTGCTTTCCCAATTAAAACTGGGAATGGACTTAACTCAGGTATTTTAATAATTAATCTGCGAATCTTTTCTTCTATGAATTAATGAATATTTTTAAAATACTTCAGGTTATGCTACCAACATTTATTCTTGAGCCGTTCTCGCTTCTGGAAATGTATGCAAATTTTATGAACCACCCAGATATATTTTTGAGGTATGGTTTTGGAAGCAGACATGGTTAAACGTGTTATTTGATTAAACAAATTATATCATTCTAATGGCATTCATACCCATCAGGATTCCTTTTGCCACAAGTGCAGAATTAAGAATGCTGGCTGTTGTTGAATGGTACTTAACCTCATTTCACGTAGGGCGAAAGGTATGGACGGCATTGAATTGTTAATTTGAAAATACTGGTTTTAAAATTGTTTTTTGCCATTAATTTCATAGGGTTCTAATGCAAAAAAACCATACAACCCCATCTTGGGAGAATTGTTTTTCTGCTCCTGGAAAGTAAATAAGGCAGAAGATGGCAAAGCTGAACAAAAGTTAAAATTTGTTGCTGAGCAAGTATCTCATCATCCGTTAGGTGAGAATGGAATTAAGTTCCAATCAGATTAAACAAAACTTTGATTATTTGCTCAACGTAAATTTTCTCTTCTTCCAGGATCTGCTTTCTATGTAGAAAGCTCCGACAAGACCATATGCATGAACGCGTCAATCGGAATGAAATCAAAATTCATGGGGATGGCTGTTGGCATTGATATGATAGGCGAGGGTAAGAATTAAGTGACAGATGCATAATTAGGTGACTGAATGCCAATTAATGCCAATTGTTGTTAATAACAGCTGTGATCACTGATACTAAGAATGATGAAGACTATATCGTCACATTCCCGAATGCTTACGCACGATCTATACTAAGTGTTCCTTGGGTTGAACTGAACGGGAAAGTATGTGTGACATGCTCCAAAACTGGATTTTCTGCATCAATCACATTCCATTCAAAAGTAAGTTAAATAAACATTCAGAAACTCGTTAACAAAAATGGTATTAGTACGTACTGTCTCGCCTTATAATTAAGTTGTGTCATTCATCACCAAAACAAGAGCCCATGATGTCATCAGCATCTTCATTGACAAATTGTCTTTGTTATAACTAAACTTTTAGCCCTTTTATGGGGGAAGACTTCATCGTGTTAGCGCAGAAGTCAAGAACATTCAGGGTGACGTCGTGTGTAAGGTGCAAGGCGAATGGAACGGAGTTTTGGAATTTACTTATGCTAATGTAAGTAATGTTTGCTATTGAAGGCAGTGCTAGAATAATATTTTTCTAAATACTTAATGATTCTATGTCCGTGCAGGGAAGCACTAAAGTGATAGATACCATGCTCCTGCCTACTTTTCATAAGTGTGTGCGTCCTGTTAATCTGCAATCTGAGATTGAGTCCCAAAGACTGTGGAACGACATGACTATGGCCTTGAAAGAAGACAACATGAAACTTGCCAACGAACACAAGAGGAAGGCAAGCCCTCTTTATTTTACTGCAATTGCATGAAGCATTGCGCAAAATAATCGTGTCAAAATTTTAATTTGTGTTCAGATCGAAGATGCGCAAAGAATGAAAATTAAGCAATGGAAAGATTCTGGCAAGAGTTACTCGCCACGTTATTTCCGTAGCACTGGAGATTACTGGGAATACGAGGATCATCATGACCGACAATCAAGTTGTTCTAAATGAATTTGCAAAGTTTAATAAAGGGCAATATAAGTTAATAATTAAGGTTTTCTTGCACAAGAGCAATAACGTGAAATTTTCAAATATTGTATTTAAATCTCCAAAGATAAAGAATGAATGCGTAATTCTGTAAATGAATTAAGGTTCGAATAAAATAACTATGGTTTAAAAGTGTATCACTGCCAATTGTAAGAGTTAATTTAACATCTTATATATTTATTTCTTATATTTACATTTAGTTACCCCCAAAAATATATTAACATGCTTAAATTTTAGTGTCCAATTTTTGTCATGTTGACCCTAATTGACTTACAACTTTGTAGTGCCATTGTCCAGGGGATGTCCTTCGGAAAAGGTTTTGTACAAGGGGCTAGTGGGAGTCGTTGGAGACTCCTGACCTTTTTTCTTAGTGAGCGTAGCAATTTCTTCAAATCCTTGATGCACGCGGAATTCCATGAAAAATGCCCTTTCGTTCCTAACAAGTTTGCAACGAAATTATTTTGAATTTGTCATCAACAAGTGTGTGTAATTCAACTTATTCCAATTAAGTACAGACTTACCTTGCAGTTTCGAGATATTGCATGGCCAGGGGATAATTTTTAGTTTCTGTGTAAATAAATCCCAATTCCATCGAGGCACACGCGATTAAATATGTGTCATCCTTCAGGGTTTTCTGGCTGTTAAGGGAAATTAAACCCATCAGAAATTTGAAACATTCTACAAATAATCCAGATCAAAGCGGAAGTGCCATTACTTTTGAAGTACATCTTTGAAGCATTCCTCTGCTGAAAGTGGCGTGTTCATGTACCTCAAACACAGTCCCTTTAAGAACATAGCTAAGCAATAGTTGTCACCATAATACTCCCATCCTGTAAAAACAATTGACAAGTTTATCAGTCTTTCACCATTATATGAAATTCAGCAGTTGTAACCAAAATATTTCATTGCCTTTTCTTGTAGCTTTTAAGTCTGCTAGCGAGCGATCCAATTTAGCAATTACACGATTCAAAATATCAGTTTTATCCTTAAGAAATATGAAGTAATTCCAAACGTACATCATTTCCTGAAAATAGAAGTTTTTCATCAATTTTATTTAATCTTTATTTGGGCGATCTTCAGATATGCATCATTTTGCATAATTTAAAATACTGGCTTATGAAGGAATTAAAACATCAAAATTCAAATTGACAACACGAGGATTAA
Organism: Julus scanicus; assembly: GCA_034698625.1. NCBI lineage: Eukaryota > Metazoa > Arthropoda > Diplopoda > Julida > Julidae > Julus > Julus scanicus. Next base: position 11,459 of record JAQGBW010000846.1, on the reverse strand, counting down.
TTCTAAAAAAATACTAATTTACTCACATAAACCGGATAATAAAGCACATTGCCTTGAGCTGCAAATTTATCTGCCTTTTTACAGAAGAATTTTTCCAATGGAATTGACTTGCCACTGTAGTGCAATTTAAGCGCCGGAACTTTTCTAAAATAAATAACTTAACATTTTTATTTCTATACACTCATCGCAGAACCATATGCTGATTCCTTAAACAGGACTCACTTCAAAGTTTCGACAACTTCTTTTCTTTCGGCATCGGTGCAATCATCGCACATGAGCAGCTGTGCGGCTTTCATGTAATTGTAAGTGGATTTCGACCAGGAATTTTCTTTGCACAAAATTTCAACGTGTGGTATTGCCTGTCTGTAATCGCCTTTCAACCTGAACGAGATAAATGATTATGGAATAAATTAATAATCTGCAAATCACCGAGCAGGAACGGAATTAAACAGGCGAATGTAGGATCCATTTTTGAACAAGTTCCCAACTTACATGTAGCTCCATGCCAATTCCCAGTGCGACAGATGCTGGAAGTTTTTCCAATCCATTGTTGGCTTCAGTGATTTTTCGAGCCAACTAATGGCCTTTGATGCATTGCCTCGTGTGTTTTCAAATCTCCCATTGAAAAATTGCATTAAGGCACTCTGAAAAAATTATGAAAAAATACCATTGAGCTTATATGCTCTACAAAAATTACAACCGTAAGCATAAACTCCAGACAAACTCACGTTTGGATACGATTTCATTAGTTGTGAAACCACGGTGTCAACATAATCCAGGTCTTGGCAACCTTTACCTGTTGAAAAACAAACATGTAAAAACACTGACTGAGCAACGGCTTAATCTGATTTTTTTTAAGAGACCATTTAAAATATATTACCCAATGCGTAGCGAATAACGGTGTGGTATATAACAATGATCAATGAGCATAATGGCCATCGAAGGGTATGTTCCATCTTACGACCTGCTTCTAGTTTTTTAATACCCAGTTCCTAAATATATTCAGAAGAACAATTTATTAAAAGAAGTGTATAATTGTCGATTACAACATGCACGTGCAATAAATGAAATTTGATTACTTACTCTATTACCAGAAAATCCAACAAATTCTAAGAGTTTCAAAACTCTTCCGGGAAGTGTGGAAATGAGCTATAAGAAATTTATTTTTGTTTAATTGCGATGATACAGTAAATGTAACTATATTCATGTCAAGATTTTATGGAATCTGTGTTTACCAGATTGAACGTGCCAATTCCAAGATCAACTCCACATTCAAATTGCTTTTTCAGAGCGTCGTTTTTCCACTCGCGGTATTCCAACATGTCCAGACACGTTCTACAAGAGGACAAAGTCAGTCCAACATGCAATTCAAACATCCACATTGTTAATTATGGATGGAAGACTTACTTGTAAGACTGATAGCATGATCGAATGCGTAATCCACCTCTGATAAAGCTCATCATGTTGTCATCTTGGATGAATGTTACCAAAGCCCTCGCCAACAAGCATTCAGCATAACACAGTTCGGCCTGAACTTCATCTATTAAATTAAAATTAAACCAATGTTGACTTGGTTAGGAGACTACAATTTGTCAAAAGTATTAAAATACTATAACGAAACATGTCATCTTTGCAATAGACGAACTTCCAAGATATGTAGGGGAAAAATGACATAATTGCATAAGATTGTGCAATGAAACAAAGTATTTAATGAATTAAAAAGAAATTAAATTTATAATGGGAATTTCTCTAACAAATAAGAATTGCAGTAAGAAAACTATTATGGATTCTAGAGGTAAACCTTAATTATGTCTATGGCAAAAATGAAAAATAGATCAATCCAATATTCCATCACCATGGCATTTTGGCAAGAATTGCAAATAAACATACCTTCTACGTAAGCATTGTAATTTGGTCGCACAACCATTTTGGTTACCATATTATTTGTCATGGTGTTCTTACGGCGATGTTTGTTGCACACATCAGCCGAAGTTTTAAGAACCTCTATAGCAAAATCGATGTCGGCCTTAAATATAAAAACAATTTCAACATTAGTCTGTCATGAACATTTCAACTTGCAATTGCCAATTCCTTAGCACATTTACCTGGTCCATCGATAAAAATGCTTGAATTGAGCAAAGCCAACCATAGGCCATGGCATGATATATACTCGATGAAGCCCTAAGGACATATTTAAAAGTTACTGGTTGGTCCATTTATTGAAAATACCGATAGCACTACTTTTACGATTATTTACCATGGCTTAACTCGAGCAATAGCTTCCAGATGTTTGTTGTTCAAAAATAAGTTAACGGCAGTGCTCATTTCCTCCACTGCCGTTACCAAATCCATCTCCGTCGCCCTGGAAATTTAGAAAACTTAATTAAATCGTGTCATGTTCGCTTCTAAATTTCAAAAGATGAAAAGTTTCTTACACTTGTACATTTTCAGCGGCATCTTGGAAATTCTGAGAAAAAAAAAAAAAAAAAAGTAATATTATACAGATAAAACGGCTTGGCTGTTTAATCCGAGATTATTTTGTTTGATTTGTGGAAGAGTGAATATAATGCCTGAAATTCAAAATGGCGCCTTAACATTGATGAAAGTTTGACTAAATAAATAATGCCAAAGTAAACCAGAACCAACGGGCAACAACCAAAAGCAGTAAAATGCATAAAGATTATTTACAACTAAAACTTTTTGGCAGGCAACGGACAATATTTTCTTTGGGCAAATTTGTTTTATGTTGTCATTCCAAAAATAACTTGAAATATTTGTTATTTTCGGTCGTCGAACCAAAATGAAACACTGGCATTCGTTTTTTTAAAATTCATGATGTACAACGTTCACACAAAAGTAGAACATCTACACTGCAAATTAGCAATTTTTCGTGCGCCTTCAAGGCAAGTTTAAACACGCCATGGTGACGTCATTCTGATCTTTTGTTGCCATTGTCAATCTTTTAAATACGAAATGAAAATTGAGAGACTAACTATGTCTTTACTAAATGTTACTATTATCATTTGTATTATATTGTATTTTATAGTCTTAATATCATGCGTATTGGCCTTCAGCGTCTCGTCTAGTCTTGAAATACCTTAATTGTTAGATACAGGGGTCAGACAACGACAATTATTTTATCTTTAGTACATTAATTTCTTCAAAAATGGTTTTTATCAATTGATTAATCTGCACAAACAAACCTCAATAAAAGCTATACCATATCTTAGCATTATTTTACGATACCATTTATGATAATCCATCAGATAACCTACAAGAATGCCCTCAATATATACCATACATTACATCTATATATGCCAGTGCACTGAGTGGAACAACACAAAAATAAAATTAAAAATGCAAAGAAAATTTCCTTGAATATTTGAGTATAATGAATGTAATATGTAAATAAAACTATGGCAATATCGAGTTTTAGTAATACAAACCATTATATCGTTGAATATTTCAATTACGTCAATTCCCAAAACTTGCTTGCAAAACAAACAAAAACAAGTAATGCAAAGTGCCTTTAAAAAAACAAACTTAACAGATTGCATGCTTATATCTTTTATACTTTGCAATGCAAGTATGATAAACATAAATTCGTATTTATGGCAAGCTTAAATACCCATGGGTGCATAAGTAATTTCTTTTTGCAAGAAGAGCTATATGTAATGATCCAAACTTATAAGTGAGACTTTATTTTGTTTGAAACTAAGTTGGTCAGTTATTTTTGGATTCGTTCAAATAAAGTGAGAAGTAAAGCAAGCCATTCTCCGACTCGTAAACTTGCATCTCAAAATGGTTTGTATTAGTTGAAAAGGCATAAATGAGTATTTGGGGCAATCGTTCACATGGTTGTAAATGGTATAAAGTATTTTAATGCAGTTCATCAACGTTTTATAATTTATCTGAATCACGACTATATCGGTATTTTTATATCAACTTAATTTTTTTATTATGAGATCGTGTGCAATTAACCGAATAATGATTTTTTTTTATTTTTAAGTTTATGTGGTTCAAAAGTTCCATATCCAGCGAATTGTGTCATGCACGCAAGCCTCATTTTGGTTCAGCACCCATGGATGGTGCATGGACCTATAATTACTTTACATTTCCAAACATGGCCATGTCCTTCTACTCCCAGAAGTCATCTTGGATGAACATTGCTAGAAGTAATACTTGCAGAATCCGAAGTACACGTTTGAATATAAAGCACGATATGGCCTTCGACTTAATTGTACCAACAACTAAAGCAAACATTTTATGAATGTTTTCTTGTTGTTCATAATATTGAAACTGTAAAACTTGTACTACCTCTTTACTTAACGAATCGGCTGTGGTTGTTTTTTTACTATTTTACTATTGTTCAGGTCAATTAAAAAATTAAAAAATCCCAAGAATCCAAATTGAAAGCATACAACTTGGAACGGCAGTTTTAAAGAAAAAAATTTGAACTGACAAATTTCACAAATGATGTTCCTTCGCGGACAATTTGGTTCAAATTGAACAATAAGTTTCATTTTCATTGATTACAGAATGATCTTGTAACTTTCATTTGTTAAATAAAAAGAAATAATATAACAAATTCACATTGAATTTAAAGCCTAAAGCATTCCTCAAATATGAGCTCTAAAATTCTAATTTGAATCTATTTCAGTAATTTTTTCGGTAGCTTTTGTGGACACTAAATTTAGAGTCCACGACATTCCAATTTCTTAAGGCTGATCATCTAAGTTTATGATGCTAATTAAAATTTAAGAAAATTAAGGAACTTACATCTGCCTCATCAGCCATGTCTGGAAGCTCTTCGAATTTTTTGTTCCGAATGTGATGTGGCCTATCGTTCGTCAAGTATAAATGATTCATTGTTTTAGTAATCTACGATTATACGTTATCAGAACGGACTGTTTTTCACCGATTGATAAGGCTTCTTACATCCGTTGACAATTTATCTATTTAATTGGAAAATAACTGCAATGAGTTCAACTCGAGATATTTCATTGTGAACGCAACGATCATATGTTGCCACTGAATTCGAAACTGATTGCAGGAAATGAGTACGAGTGCATTTACCTGTCGTTATGCGATGAATATGAGTTGTGAGGATGCCATATATGCGCTATATAACTGCCTTGTAGGGAACTGTGTTAAATGCAAATGAGACCGCTTCATTCAATCCGAACGGAGGTCAGTGATGAAGAACAGACGAGGAAGAGTTCAAGAAAAGCCCCGAAGGTGTTCCATGTGTGCTCATACAAGTACTAGCTTAAGCAACCATCACCTTCAGTTTGTTAAAGGGGAGATAAAAGCGCGAAAAAATTACAAGGTCAAAATGTAGAAATCAATAACGAACAGACTTGCCGGGTACCGGGTATTGATTGTGCAATATGCACGATTATTTACGAGAAATTTAACATCCAGTTAAATAATCTTCATATAAGCGCCAATTAATGCGCATTCTTCAATCGACGAGTTAGTACTGGGAATGCATCAGAATAATTAAGTGCATTAATTAAACTAAAATTAATTTAATGATAATTTATCCGAAGTACAATATATGTATAAAAATGTAAATCGGCTGAAATATTCATGAAATCTGTTTATGAACTTGCATATTTCAACTGCATTTATGCAAATTCGACTTTTAATCGGATTGTTTTGCAAAATTTGAAACATTCAAGCATCGAGAAATAAAATGTACGGAAATTTTGGAAAACTTTAGAAATTAAACTTTGGAATAAAACTTTGGAAATTATTAAGGTGTAAAAACCGCATTGCATTATTCACATACATTTGTTCATGTCTACAATCATTTAAATTGTATTTTTTGCTGTCGTCGTTCGCTTGATAAAGTGCAATTGTTTTAGTTCAGCTCGACCCCAAATAACCCCGTGACGTCAAAGCATATTGTAAAATGTAATAAGTGATTTAATGATGTAATTCAATGGCATCATTCCAGTTAAAAAGTTTATCAATCGTCCTTCTAAAGTCGGGTCTCCACCAAGACGTACATTGTACGTATTACACGTTTTTACAAACATATCTATGCAAAAAAGTTTGCCCTCCTATTAAATGTCTTTAATAGCTGTACAATTTTGATATTTACAAAATGGCGGTTGAAACAAACCCGGGGGGCAAACTTTTTTGCATGTTTGTAAAAACGTGTGTATACGTATACAATGTACTTGGTGGAGACCCGGCTTTAGGAATCCGTTATAAAAATACATGCAATCTCTCAGAAGGTGAATAACGTGAAGTAGTATTTCTATACGAACGATTGGAAGTTCAAGAGACTTTTTTTGCTCACATCCGCCGAAGTCAGCGTTTCCGGCTGCAGCAACCATGGCAACTTCTCGCGTAAAGGATCGGCTAATTAATACTTATCCACTTGATATAAGGAAATAACGTAAGCTGCAGTCACAGAATGGATGGAATGACACATTGTATAAAACCTAATTCCAATTTGTTCGCCGCCATTAAAATTGTGACAAAACGATAAATAAAAAATTTGGCGGAAAATCGCTTATTAGAGGGATTCTGGTAAAATTGTAAATTTCGCTCCAGCATTATGTTGATTGATAATGTAATATAAAACATTTCCACTGATCTACATTAGGGATTAGTTGCTATGAGAAATATGCCTGCTGCTTATCTGCTCCCAAAAATTACATTTTTATACGTATGTTCGGAACTTTTTATAGGACAGGTAGAAGTGCAGTCGACAATTATAATTCCTATTATTAGATCATTAATAAGCAAAAAGTGGGGCATGGGCTAACTTAATCTGAAATAAACTATTGTTACGAAAAAAATCTGGACTGATTCTTAACATTTTCGAAATTTAATGGACTATCTTATCAACCACAAGCATAAATCTTATCAGCTGACATCTTTATCATTTCAAACTTAAACGCTTGAAACTAGACTAAAACTAGACACAACCTAGACTAACTACTGTATATATTTATAAAGAATGTTACTATAATAAAGTCTGAAGTATGTGAAGAACGTTAGAAAACATGGCAATTATTATTCGAAATCCAGAAAATTCGTACATCATGTTGTTAAAAGAGTATTATACATGTTAACGAGTCATATTTGAGGTTTTTTTACATGCAATTAATACCATAATTAGTTATTAAAATACATCATTATGATTTATAAGCGGCACTTCGAATGAATGGATCAAATACATACGTATATAAGCAATTAGCATATCAAAACATTCAATCAATGAACATATTTACTTCGTTTTGAGAATGAGCAGTGCCATTTGGCAGAGTTCGTGTTATGTGCCCTACTTCATCTCTGTTTACCAAGTTGACGTTATCGGTGCAACTGATACTCTCATTTTCCACACGATGATTTTAAAACTGGCGCCATAACAAGTATGCACAGGAACACAATAATGTAATTTTACAAAAGTATCAATTGATTAAATATGAAGTAGTAAGAATTATTCACATAAATAAATCGATAATAAAGATTTCAAAAATACCCATATAGAGTCGGATATAAATAGCCTCATTACCGGATTTCCTCAACTTAATGATGTAATGATTACCTTGTTTAAAATTTAAAGCTGGAGAATTTTAAATTTTCCCGCTTAAAAATGGCCAGAATCCTAGCAGACGAAATTTACGCATTTTAAATGAATTTGTTTACGAAAGAATGCATTAACTTCTTGCTTACTATAAATATAATCTGTGCATTGTCTGTGTATTGCAATAATTTTTTAAAAAGTGAAATAATGAAAATTAATTTTTAAAAAATCAATTTCAATGTAGGTTTTTATGGGTGTTCATTTCGTATTTATCCGTAATTTTATAATTAAATCTTGCACAATTAAAATGATTCGGGATCTTGATCATATATTTTCAAAGTATAAATTTTGAAAAAAAGAACAATAGTGAAAACAAACTATGTCATTCTGATATTAACTTATGTGACAATAAATTATTTCATTACAATGAATGATATCTTGAAGAAACACTGAAGTATAAACTACTTCAACAAATTGCAAACACTTGTTCGTATATATATATATCTGTAATATACATACAATCTTTAAACAGTATAACTTGTATTATCTTTACAAGCGTAATTCTGTACATTCTTATCAAAAATGATTTATCAAGGTGTACACCTGCTCTAGCAAATAAATGTATTTGTAAATTATTTTCTCCAAAATACTATTAGTTCACTTCACTTGCATTAGGAGATTAAAAGTGTATACTAATTAATCCCACTTATTAAATAATAACAAGTGTAACTTTTCAATTGTTCCAAAATTATTATGCAAATAGGTATGTGTAATGCAGAACACATATCAGATACAAATATAAGCTTCACGTTGCCTAACCGTATGTAATTTTGACAATCAACAATTGGTTGAAATGATGTTATGAATAAAAAATGTGAAATTATAAATTTTCTAATTTACTGTTGATTATTTTCGATATTCAATATGTTCATCTTCACTGCTACATTCTACTGCTAGATAGTAGCAGAATTTAGAAGAAATGTGTGGATGAAGGCTGTTCAATTAAACACGGTAAAACGTGTATTAAAAATGTCATCAATACAGAGGAATGACCATAACTTACTAGGATAAATTGAGAAAAAAATAATCGTTTGCCGCATAACACCCATAAAATTGGGCTCACAGATAAATGCTCTCATTTTCCATACCTGCCGACTTCCGATTGTTGGCGATGATTGGCAAAGATGTTGGGCCATTGCTCGGGATGTCCCTGTATGGCGTTGAACAGTTGAAACTGGATCCGTTTGTATCAGGAGTGATGAATAGTGGCAGGGACACTGGGTCGTTTGTTAGAATCTCGAGAGATGAGGGTTGACTGAGTCCAGAGCCATTCAAACTAACCGGGGTTTGCATGTGATACTTAACTTCAGCAAGTCCGGCGTGTACTTTAAAGTGAAGGCGGGATTCCAGACAATAACCCTTGTAGTTGTTTCTAGAATATTCAGGAATAAGATTAATGAATTGACATTTGAGAGAATCTATTCATTTCCAGGTAATTTCGGGTGCCACGATCCAGTCACTCACTTTGCAGTTTCAAGGAATTCCTTAGCGTCTGCAAATTTCCGTAAGTTTATGTACATGTATCCCAGTTCCAAGTACGTCCAAGGCAGAAGATGAATGTCTTCGCGGATTTTCTTTTCACTAAAATTAATTGTGAACAAAATGAAATCATTGCATATGGATTTGAAAGTTTTATCCCTCAAATGAAAATATTAAACGTTAATAATAAACCACATTACAAACACAGTCACAGATAACATGCACATGTTAATAAGGAACTACATTGTATCTCTAAAATAGGAAAGTTGAAATTTTTGTCAATTTTTCAAATGTAAAACTGTATATAGTTATTAATTGTTGTTGTAAATTTTAACATTTTGGATACAGGGATTATAAAATGTACGATTTCCTGCTAAAAAAAATTAGTTGAGTTTTCTAAATATAAATATTTACTATAAACTACAAATAGTAGAATACAAAGTTTCAAAAACATACTTTTGAATGATTTCTTTAAAACATTCTTCTGCCAATAAGGGGCTATTCATGTGTCTTAGACAAACGCCACGTAAGAATACACCCAAGCAGTAATTGTCCATGTAATAATAAGTTCCTGAAAATGAATTTAACCAAATGCGTTATTTTTTACATTAACTCATTAACAATACATATTAACATCTCATTAACAATAAATGATTACCTTGCTTTGTCTTAGATAACTCTTCTAAATTACGTTCGACAAGTCCTAATAGTCTGGTGGTACATTCCAGGTTTTTTCCAACAATGAGAAAGTAGTTCCAAGTATATAAACATTCCTTAAAAATAATGTTCAATAATATTTAAATTTCATGAAACATATGCAAGTACTAATCACCTCAAAAGTACATTAACACACCACTCCTGGAAGGAACAGCCAGTTATCTTGCGCAATGAAACGAAGTGCCCTTTTGCAATAAAACTTCTCCATTGGTATAGACTTTCCAGCAAAACGCCTTCGCAAAGATGGCGTAAGTCTAGATTTAGAATAATATATGTTATTATATGCAGTTTTGTATTATTAATGTTTAGGTGTATCAAAAACTCTGATAAATTACCTCATGTATTCGGCAATCTTCTCGCGTTCTTCCTCGTTTAGATCGTTGCACAAAAGCATTATACTGGAGTGCATATACAGAGGAATGGATTTGGACCAATGGCTTTGACTTTGCAATAAAGTTATAAAATGCACTGATTGTCGATAATCTCCTAAAAAACTACCCCAATAATTTATCACAATGTTAAAATTATGCCACAGAGTTAATTTACAACATTTAGTTCTGCATCATAGAAATACAATTTATTACAAACAAGTTGAAAACACTGGAATCATGATATTTACGAAAAATTTATTTTGAAATTTTCATAAAATATTTTAAGCTTAGTTAATCATTGCTTCAATCGCCACTTAAAAAATTGTAATAATAATTAACAAACAAAAAATGTAAAGCAGGTTATTAAAATAGGCTAAATGATATTTTATTGCAATTATAGATAATTGTTCATTTTACTTGTATTTCGTTTTAGAAAAACCAGTAATCCAGTATTGTAATCTATATTTCTATTTACAGACACATTAAATACCAGTTACTCACCTATAGCACCAAGCAAGTTCCCAATAGCATAAAAACTTTAACTGTGGCCATTCAGTATGCGCATCAACTGTACGACTCAAACTCTCAACAGCAAGTGTAATATTTCCCTGAATTTCTTCAGTTCTAGCCTTCAAATACTGAACAATGGTTCCCTATTATCAAAGAATTTTTCAGTCAAATTTTGGCAACGGGTACATACAAGAACACTAAAGGTTGAAAAAACATAGCATAATTTACGTTTGGAAAAGCCTCCAATAATGGTGCTAATACTGCTTTGCAATAATCCATGTTAACTTTCCCATTGCCTGAAATATGTTATTGTACAGAGAATTTCAAAATGTTTTATCATAAACATAACGTAATCATTAAAAATAACATTCTAATGTGATTAGCCTTACCTAAAACATATGTAAAGACAACGTTGAACATTAATATGCATAATGAACACAAGGGCCCTCGTATGCTTTTCTGCAGTTTACGTCCTTGTTCAAGTTTGTTTATTCCAATGTCCTGAAAAGCAAAAATCACTTAAAAACAGAGAAGAAGAAAACATAAGACGTTGACAAATAACAAAACAACAAACGCTAAAAAGCAAAGTACTATACATTCTATTCTAAAGCAGCCTATACAAAATGCAATAATATTGTTTTAAGCTTCGAAGAAATATGGACAATCACATTTTTTTGTATATTATGTTTGAGAGGAATGCATATACAGTGGTTCCTCCGAAAAGCGGACAGTCACGGGACCGCAAGTTTTGTCCGTTATTCGGAGTTGTCCCCTAT
>JAQGBW010000845.1:0-32995 GCA_034698625.1 Julus scanicus | reverse complement strand
TTCCCACAATGAACCATATTTAGCCCTTGATTCTCACAATGAACAATATGTAGTCCTTGATTCCCACAATGAGCCATATTAGTCCTTGATTCCCAACAATGAAATATATTTAGCCCTTGATTCCCACAATGAGCCATATTTAGCCCTTGATTCTCACAATTAACAATATTTAGCCCTTGATTCCCACAATGAGCCATATTTAGCCCTTGATTCTCACAACGAACAATATTTAGCTCTTGATTCCCACAATGAGCCATATTTAGCCTTTGATTCCCACAACAAAGGACGTATATATATGGGGGATATTGGGGATAGATTCCCCCCCCCCTCGAAATCCAATAATTTTACAAATTTCAACCCGAATCCGCCCATTTTCAGCGAATTTGGACCATATATATATATATATATATATATATGGGCCATGAAGAGCCAGTAGGGACCTTAGTTATTCATCGATGAGCCATATTGGAAATTCAGTATAAGGGCCACATAAAACACATAGTTTTCACAATAGATCGGATGTTATCAACCATTAAGGTATTACTGTGTATATACCGCGATGCATTAGCCTTTGTAGAGGCCATTTGGACCTATTTATATTCTGCATATCCATGTATATAGACATATATATATATCCTCGTAATTGCGCCAAGTCGCCACCACAACGTTAAAACCTTTGACGGTTGTGATGGATGTTGGGGATGAGATTTAGTACTAAGTGGCTATGAAACCTAAGCCTTAAAGGCGCCCTTAATGCATGCAAATGGTCCTGGTGACGACCCAAGGGCCGTTCAATAACAGAATAAATTTGTAAGTAGGCGTTGTGTTCCCAAAGAAACCTCGATGCAACCAACAAACAAAACGGCAAAAGAGCAGTTAGTAGTTAGGAGAGGAAGGTCCATTAGTGGTTGCGTCTCAATTTAGTAGATGTTTGTTTACCATCAATATCGACAGTGTTCAGTGTTGGTGGGTTTCACTTTTAAGTGCTTTTCAATTACGTAAATATAGCAGGAAATCGAGTTTCTCAAAGAAAAGACCAGTCATAATTCAACGTTGTCCAGATCACTAATTCAACAAAGAAAACTTTAAAACCCTAACGGGAATTAAGTGCATTGTACTTACTTTATCATCAATTTGTAGGGGAGACCGGGGCACAGTGGGTACACTTTTTAGAATTCATTTCTTTTTGGAGAAAATATCTAACTTGTAGCATTTTAAAAGAATAATACAGTAATATACAAGACTTCAGTATCTGTATACATTTTGCCATCCTTTTAGAGCTACTATAATTTTGCTATAAGAAATTAAAGTTGGTTGCGCGGACTGTCCCACTGTGCTCCTACACCGGGACACAGTGAGACATGGCATGGGGTACAGTGGTCCACTCGAAATTGAGACACATTTTACAAGAAAAAGAACACCACATTGGCTAATTGTATTTAATTCAGCATGTCAGTTTAAAATTCCAAGCATACATTACAAAAACGATTAAAATTAACCATAATTACAGCAGCTTTAATGTATTTTTACTGCTCACTTGTCCAAATGTGTTTTTTTTTTCTGCGATTGTGAACCATTTTTACTTTAAAACATAAATGTAAACGTGGTTTTTATTTAAAGTTAGAATTAATGAGAAAATATACAAACAATTTTCAAAAACACTGATTGGGGTATGCTGGGACATGTCCCCCTGTACCCCATAATGTTGTGGTCCACTGTTCCCCGCATAACCAATTTGATTTAAATTGGGCCTTAAACCACATGGCTTATTAGTATAAACTTTAGTTTAAAATTATAGCTGGATATATACACTCGACAATGGTATATTGCAGCATTACTAATGTTTTATAATTAAACCTAGAATAAAAACCAAATTGCGTGTTGAATAATTACTTTTCAAGAAGAAAAACTTTAACTGCAAATATTTTTTTCTATACTTGTGTCAGATTGCTGAAATTTTGGTTAATAAAAGAGTGCTGCATACAGCTTCTTTGAAATTCAAAAGCATTGGGTTGCTGATAAAACCTGATTTTTATAAACACGTTGTACCCGTGTCCCACTGTGCCCCGGTCTCCCCTAAGTCAGGACTTTTTAAAATCCACCAGTTTAGCAGTTTTTTTTCCAAGATGTCCAAGCCATATCGACCAGTAGCTATAGCACACATGCGCTTTATTAGGCTATATAAAGTCATGGGAACTCCTGCATCCCATAAAATGCGTTAATTTCTATAATTCAGGCGCCACCAAACGGCACCCTAGGTGTCCAAAACTGAGGGTTTGTCCCGCTCTCCATGACCCTTTATCCAATCTGCTCTTCTTTTATTGTGCTAAGAATAACAAGCGTGGATTTATGGCGAACATATGGCATACATCGAGAGGTCGGAATTGTTCCCAATTTGATATAAAACCCTTTTCTATTTGATTCCAGCCTCCATATAGCTAGGACCTTTTACGTTCGGCCCCCGATGACCCCTAATTATAGTTGCATAAGCGGCCATTGAGACACTCTGGAACGACTTGGACGATCGTTAAGATCTGTGTAATGGTCCTAGAATTTGGGAGGATAATGGGTTATATACACCGTGCCGTTATACCATTTTATATACCTGCGATACATATCTGGTGCTACAGCAGGCCATACTCTTATAACATGATTTATAACGCGTTACATAACACCAGGCACCGATATTTTAACAATAATAGTAAAAGGAGAATTAATTAAGGGAACACATCATCGTCCTTGTTTGATGAACTGGTACAGGGAAATTGAAAAACGAGTAACTAGGCAAGAAAATAAATAGGGCTGTAACTTATATTGGACATTTATTGTGTGAAAATTTAGGAATGTACTAATTTTTCTCATGGAATGGTCAATTTATATTAAAGTACTCTCATTTTGAATTTAAAGGTGGATTACACCGAAACATGAACATGTATGGGTCATATTTAAACCATGAAGGGCCATATATAGCCATGTATAGCCCATAAATGACCACGTATATATAGCTATGCATGGGCCATAATTGACCCTTGAAATACATAGCCATGTATGGGCATCACTTGGTCCTTGAAGAGCCATACATAGCCACGTATGGGCCATACTTAGCCATATATGACCCATATTTGGCCCATGATGGGCTATATTTGAATTTTGATGGGCCCTATTTTGCCTTTGATGAACCATATTTTGTCTTTGATGGGCCATACTTGACCCTTGATGAGCCATACTTGACCCGTGATGGGTCATATATAGACATGAATGGGCCATATTTGGTCATTGATGGGCCATACTTGACCCTTGATGGGCCATACTTGACCCTTGATGGGCTATATTTGGCCTTTTATGGGCTATACTTAACCCTTGATGAGCCATACACAACCCTTGATGTGCCATACTTGACCTTTGATGGGCGATACTTGACCCTTAATGGGTCATATATAGACATGAATGGCCCATATTTGGTCATTGATGGGCCATACTTGACCCTTGATGGACCATAATTGACCCTTGATGGGCTATATTTGGCCTTTGATGAGCTATACTTAACCCATGATGGACCATACTTGACCCTTGATGTGCCGTACTTGACCATTGATGGGCCATACTTGACCCTTGATGGGCCATACCTGACCCTTGATGGGCGATACTTGACCCTTAATGGGTCATATAGAGACATGAATGGCCCATATTTGGTGATTGATGGGCCATACTTGACCCTTGATGGACCATATTTGGCCTTTGATGGGCCAAACTCGATCCTTGATGGGCCATACTTGACCCTTGATGGGCCATACTTGACCCTTGATGGGCCATATATAGACATGAATGGGTCATATTTGACTTTTGATGAGACATATGGACGGTTATGACCATATATGGAGAGTGTAAGGTCGTAATTGGCCATTTATGGACTTATCTGGTCATACATATCCATACGAAGCCCATATTTGTTTTTTTTCCACCAGGGATTGGTATATGAATATTAAGTCAACAACATAAAAAACTTCCAGCTGATTATCAAAAAAGTCATAGATCATAAAAGTATAAAAATAAGAGACTGTATTTAAATAGAAAAATGCAAGCTTGCATAAAACTAGCAGGTTTTTTTCATTTTAATGCACCAACCAAATGTTTACGATTTTTGAAAAACCACGTCTTATCTCGAAGCCATATTATTATGAGTGATGTTTGATATCCGCATTATGAAGTAACATATATATATATATATAACTTCGGATGAAAATATTATAACTCGAGGGCTTTTGCGAGCATATCTACTGCATACATGTACACAAGATTCAGAAGAAGTAAAATGTTAAGTAACAAGAAGAAGGAAGATTGTGGGGCTGCTATTGATTTCATTTTTCATTTCCATTATATATTTTTTTTAAGTCATTAACCTTTCGGGCAAAAAAATAGGCAAAAGTACATTTGCATGCGAGGGCAGAGGACGTTTTATTATTTTACTGCCTATAATCGTTTCAAAAATAACCAAGTTGGTATCGAATGTGGTGCAACCACATATCCTTCATCAGCAAGCAGTTTATTTATGCTTGCTTGGCTCATTCCCATACCAAAATTAGTTTTGCAACCGAGGAAAAATAAATTCGGCTTTTTTTTAATTTCACTTCGTTACATGTTTTCAAATTGACATGCAGCACCTGTCAGGTACATGTATACAATGAACATCAAATTTGAATCATTGGAACCTCGGGTTAAGAACTTAATCCGTTCCTTGACCCTGTTCGTAGACGGACAAGTTCGTAATCCGAATCAATTTTTCCCATTGCAATTAAAATAAATCCAAATAATGCGTCCTTTGCCCTAGAATTTTTTTTTTATGTTATGGCTTTATGTGTGCAAATAATACAGAAAGGAAATAAATATAAGAGTAATATTAGAAGAAAGCAGTTTAATATAAACATCCGTGATTTCCAACATTATAGGAAATTTGGGCGCAAATTTGGGGTTTTTGCCCAGGGCGACAATCCGAGAATTGGCCCAGATGAAATCGCATATTTAATGCAAAAAAATTACAATTTTACCTAACAAATCACACTTACTTAAAAAATACCCTATATTCTGAAGGTTTGAATTAAATTTTCTCAATTAATTAATTTATTAATTATAGTGAAGAGAAAAATTGAAGAAACAATAGACATACTGCAGGTTGATTATAGGCTAAAATAATGATTTCAGTCAATCGTAAAGTGCTATTTTAAGAATAGACTCCTTATAATCAATATCGAAAAACAAAATTTAAATTAATTGTATACTAAATCTGCATAGAAAAATTCGTGGACAATTATAAATATAAGGGTTATGAAAAGTGAACAAAATGAAACAGTGAACTTGTTTCGAGTTATACAATATAAGCGCACTGAGTTTTTAGATCTGATTAGTAAAAATACAAAAAAGCTCGAAATCCATTGTTTGGACTAACAATGCTTAATGATTCATCGTGAAAACCTTTTATAGTCCTCCAATTAACTGCTAATTTTCAGAGCCCATTTAGCGAATGCTGTAGTGCATTAAATATTTCAACTTGCACGGTGCTTATTATGAACTCAATAAATGAGCTCAATAAATATACGTAAGAAAATGTAAATGTCATTATCTTAAGACAAATTGATTCCGCGATGCTAATAGAGTGCTAGGTACAGATAAAACCATCTAGCTATGCATCAAATTTCTAGTCTAGCCTCATATAAATTGTCGATCAGTATTGGGCAGTAATTGAGTACACTGAATGAATTTGAGTAATGACTAAAAGAGCACAGAGTACAAATTGTAATTGAATACAAAATGTACAAAAGTAATTGAAGGCAAATGTACTCAAAGCGTACGAGGACAATGCACTCGATTACAAAGATGTACTCACAATGGGTTATTACTAATGACCTCGAGTAGCCTATTAACGTAATCTGAAATTATGAGTACCGATGTAATCGAGTAGTTAAGTAAGTAATTGAGTCGCATTTAATAAATTTGAGTACCGAGAATGAGTAACTTGAAATGAGGGTCATCCTAAAAGCTAATATGAATTTAATTTTTACATTTCTACTTATGGTACTTTTGTTATCGGATGTACTGTTTTTTTTTTTCTTTAATTTTTAAGATTTTGCTAAAGTAAGTGGGTTTATTTTGTGTACTCATTCACTAAGATTTCTTAAAATTCTAGTTGTTTCGGCACGTGATAAAACCAACGATGTTTAAAACAAATCGAGTTCCCAAACAATACATTTTCAATCCACCATACTCGTAATCAGTACTCATATCCATGAGTACAAATTATCCGAGCCTGGCTACGATACAACTCATACTACGGAGTATGATTCCAAAGGTACTCTTAATCAGTACTCCTACTCATGAGTGCAATTTGCCCAAGTCTGGTGTCTGAAGTATTTGAAGAGTTTATATGAATTTTGTCAAATTGGCGTTATGTGTAGGCTTTTTAATCCAATTGTGGCTGTTAGAACCTTAAAATAGCACGGGCAATTTAATTGAGAAAGCTCCTTATTTGTAGTCTCCTAAGATTGAAAAATCAATCGTTTTCTGTGCGGGTATATCCTCAGCGCACGGGATTAGCGATAAGCACAAGTCCACCGAGTACAAGCATCGATTTTATGAAGCATCGCGTTGGATTTTTGTTTAATTGTTAATTAAAACAATTACTCCCACGTCGCTCGAACCCAAGGGCAAACCTTAATTGAAAGTTTCACTCAAATAATCCGAAAACGAAATCTGGCCCTATTAATTCGAGCCGAGAAAATTTTCATTTCCCCACCTATAGGTTTACAAAGTGTCACCGTCCTAGACGTACGTCTAGATGTCTAAATCACTTCAAATAAATTTAATTATGCAATATGTAGCCTCGTATATATATGCATAATGCCGAATAGAGTTTTCCAAAATATTTAAAACAGGTTTAGCGACTAATTCATTTGTTTTGGTTACGAAAACCAATTTACTAGACGACATTTAGGGTTGAACAATTATATCTGGGTCATGTATGAACATAAGTGACTTTTTCTAGATATGTATGGACCAGAAATTGAACACTTCTTGACATATATGCCCATGCAAGGCTTAACCCACACAGAAATGATATTTATGATGCAATATATATATTTATATATATAAAATTATCAAGAATATAAAGATATACAAAAATATAAAGAGAATATATATATATAATATAAAAATATACCATATATGGGAAAGTCATACATAATGTCAATACGTATATGGTTAAATCCAAACATGGCACAACATACAACAATATAATAAAATAGTAAAACGAAAAATTATAAAGATTTTGTAAGCTAAAAAATATATACCGTATTTTATGGACTATAAGATGCACCTTGATTTTTAAGCAATTATATATTATTTAAGCAATATATATATATATATATATATATATATATATATTATATCATATTTATTTCGAGTATAAGAGACTCCTGAATTTGTAGACAATTTTTGAAGAAAAAAGTGCGTTTTATAGTCTGTAAAATACGGTTTTATTATATGCATGTAACGCAGTTCATGTATATAAAATTTCTGATATGGCCAAAAATGAAATTCTCCATATCCAGTATACTTTCTATCTTGTTAACATATTGCAATCCAATGACGTCATGGGATTTCTTTCCCATGGGTTGAACATACTAACATTAAGCATTTATAATAAAGTTTTCACTCAAATGTGGCTGTGATTTCCCCATTTCCCCAACCTGATTAGTTTTACGTTATAAAGGAATAATCGTGGCGCCAAAGCAAAAAGTAAACAAGTGCTTTCGTATTTTTCTCTATGAAATAAAACAGGAAATGAAGTAGCACGATTCTTATAATGCAAAAGGAAGGCTCTCTAGTGGTTCAAAATGTTTTAGTGTCGATATCAGCTTGTCTTTTAATATGAAATCTCTTTCTGCACCACTGCTCTTAGTGAAACGCCATGTCTTAAGTAGACAACCAACCGAAATTTTCTTAGCAGATAAATTGGCAAGTGCACAAGCCGGCAAGCTTAAGACCATGCTGAAAATGTGGAAAAATGTCATATAGGCCCTTGTGAGAAATATATTAAAATGTTTTGGGCAGAATGACGGAAAAAAATGTTTTAAAGTAAATCATTCTTTAAAAAAGTATACATAGACAAAGTGAGATAATAACAGGAAATAAGACCGTGGGTTGAAAAATTGTATAAGACCATATACATTCGCATTTATGATCATTTATGGAAATTAATTAAACTCAGTACCCTACAATCAGCAATTAAATGTCATATGGAAGGAGGCAGGGGAGTCCTATTTAATTTCAGGAGAATGCTCTTATGTCAGTAGCCTTACAGTTCATTGTTAGATTGAATTTCTACTAAATTTGGACATTCGCCAAGAAAGCTATTCCATCTAATCGCATTCAAAAAAGAAGGACCAATACCGAGTATCCTCTTGGCACGAAGCCAAGGTCAAAGGATTTGAGTGATTATGTCTACTATAGTAGTCAGGTGTAGATATTAAGAGTGATTTAAGGCCCCTTGACACTGTCACGTTTTCGCTATGCTACGCGCCTTTACGCTAAATATGACGTCACTAGCAGACAGCTTCGCCACGCGTAAGGACGCGTAGGAGAATAGAAACAGTTTCTATTTCGACCAATGGGGAAGCGAGATTTCCCGGCCAATGGGAAGAGAGATGAAAAAAGCAGACACTCTAGTACTTTTTCGGCCATTTGCGTTTTCGATTGCTAGATGGCGCTGCCAGTGCGGCCAGTATAGCCAATCAGAGAAGAGGTCTAACGCTACGAGAACTTTAAAATGTGTAGGGTGTTGGCGTAACTTGCGCGTAGCGTAGCGAAAACGTGACAGTGTGAAGGCACCTTCAGCCAGCAAACTCTGTTGACATATAATTGACAGCACTGTTTTTCGAAATGCACATGTGCCAAATAACGTGAATGGGATTCTGGGTAAAGGGTAACAACTGTGTTTTTTGTGTGTACTTGATAACATGAATATTTTACGAAGAACGTTTTCACCGGTTGAACAAATTTAATGTGATTTAGACAGTCTGCGCATGACGGATGGAAATTGACCATTAGATATGCATGGGTTGTCAACACTGTATGCTAAACTCAAATTTAACGTGGAATTTCACTGTTGTGTCCAACATTAAACGTAAGTAAACCGTTTCGTGTTGGCTAAATCTCTGTAATACCCCATAGATAACTTTCCGCGTCTGGACCTCAACGTGTCCCAATTTCGAGATTGGAGCATTTTTGTCACACTCGCGGAATGTTGGTAACTGCCCTTAACAAATCTGGCTGCCCTATGCTGGACCATCACTATATCCTGAATATGAAAACATTTGTATATAAATATGTGATCATTGTTGGACTAAAATCTCATATTCACCCATTCTCCATTTAAATTTAACCTAATATCAAGAAGTTACATTAACCGGAATGCATCGAGTTTGACGCTCGCAGTAGTATACGTTGTAAGGTATGGCATAATAATGACATTTTTTTTTATTTTCGACATCATTTTGATCAAAAGCAGTATAAAAAACTGCAAATAATGTAGAACTGGCATGGAACATCCAAATGAAATCGGGCAAAGTCAAATATTATTTTAAGTTTTTGCCAGCGGATATATTGGACTTATCCTAGGTATTGGTAACGAACATAAAAGAAAATAGCCTGAGGATTTTACCTTATTAAAATCCTATACTTATTGCAATGTCTGGCAACAGACTGTAGAAAAATGTACGTGTAATGTTTAGTCGGTGATGTGATTGAAAATTGCCCCAGGAGGCTTTTCTGGAAATCCATACTGCAGCATGGAGTGTAGTGGCTCGTCGAGGAACTAGGAAATGTTTATTTTTGTCAGTAACACAGATGTCACTAGTCGCATTTTCATAGAGATCGATCCATTCGTCCAACATTATATTGAATTTATTTCAAGCTTCTTGCGATGGACATTGATGCACTCCTGTACAGCTTCTCATAATGAGTCACATGGCCCGCGTGTGTCTGCCCATACCATTGCTCAAATGTTTCACTTTAAAACTTATTGCTACTGTTGTCACTGTATATTGCTAGTTATTCCATATTCTCGTCATTCCATGCTCGATCATCACCCACTTGCACCCATCATCACCCCATACTCCCAACCCTACACAGTCCCATCTCAGTGCTGTATCCCTTAGCAGCATTTCCCCCTACAGGGGGACAAACACTCAATAAAAAAATTATACAAAAGGGGGTCACATAGCTTCACTGCAAAGCTTGGAAGCTGTACAGAAAAGCATTTTTAGACTAACCCTGGTGAAAAAACAATTGAAACCAATAGAGATTTCTATTGTTTTCTATTGTTATTTCGACACTTTATTGGTTTTAATTGTTTTCTATGGTTCCTGTATTGACTTCTATTGGCTTTTATTGACTTTATGTTTTGGCTGTATTGACTGAACAATAGAAAACCATAGAAAACAATAGAAAACCATAGAAAACAATTGAAACCAATAAAACCAATAGAAATTTTCTATTGATACCAATAGAAGACAACGTTCCAAATAACAATAGAAAACAATAGAAATCTCTATTGTTTTTTTTTTTTTACCAGGGGATACAGTCCTCCTCTACAACTTTTAAAATCAAACCATATATGTCTATTTTGCATTCTTTAAGTACTTCCTGTTTGAATTACTTTGAACACATGGTCAACGGTCAAATAGTTTTGCACAATTAAATTGCGCACCTATATATAACTTTTCCACTATAGGGCTAGTTTCTAGACTGATGAAAACACGATTATTTCGTTTCTATTTTCATTTGGATTTGCGCAATACACAAGAAATAGCCGATGAATTGCCGAAAATACGAATAGCTAGGAAAGTAAAACCCCTATTGTACGACGAGGTAAAATATATTAGATTTCTAAAACCGATGAAGAGGAGCTTTAAAGCCGAACTAATTTGATCATTTCGAGTCTTCTCCGGTATAATATCGTCGTTGCTCAAGTGTGTACTGACATTCAATGACGAATTTACCTTTTTTTCACGCTATTCTCACATTTTCGCAATGCTGCAATTTAGTCTTTTTCACATCAGGACGAATAGGCAAGTATATATTTACGTGCATTTGGAGAATAAAGAAAAGTAGATGTCTCATACACCTACTATATAACAGTCGAAAAAATAAAGAAGAAAGAAAATAAAAGAGGTTGATTAGAAAACATGCCAAATCGCCACTCTTTTTTTTGTGTCCTTCAAAATTCTGTAGGCGAAGAAAAAGCATTTTGTTGTTACGCCAACATTTACGGAGTAATAACTGAGAAATCGACCGAAAAAGGTCTCCAATAAAAGCCCAAACACATTTGAGGCATGCAAAAAAAAAGTCTGTTAAGGTAAAAGCACGACATTTTTATGCGACATTACATCTTGAAAAGAGATGGCGCTGTAAGCCAGTGGTAACAGTAAATTTTTGAAATGTCTACTAAAATTGTAGATTTTGAATAAAAATATATACATAAAATATTTCCGAAAGATTCATCGAACAGTGCTGCAGTTCAAGGCACACTAAACCAGGCTTAAAAGTGTCGCGGCACATTGTATAAACTACCAAACTGATGGTATATAACCAAACCCCATTTCAGTGACTTCTAACCTTAATTTCTTTATAAAACCTAGTGCGGTTCATAAGAAATTTCATGAAATTTTGGGAGAATATTTAGGGGCCATTCAAAAAGGATGTCCCAGAAATTCCTTCAAAAATTGTCCCTCTTCCACCCCCTGTCCTCAGTGTGTCCAATTGACCCATTATGGCTTTAGACACGCGTTCCTCCTCAAAGACGTCCTTAATTTTTAGAAAAGTAGGGTGTCCAGAAAATGTGTTGGAACATGCAAAGGCCCATCCTATAAATTTCCTAATACCCAATTCCATGAATTTTTCCAGATTTTTCTGATTATCGGAAATTTGCTGACCTCGAAGGGAAATTCCATCATAATATTGGTGTTTAACACAAAGTTAGACATAATTCCCGACTACATGTGGGACTGGTGACACATTTCTTCCGGTGTCCATTTCCCCTTTCACTGATTTTTAAAACTCAAAACAGAAAATCCAAAAACTGAAGAATACCATCATTAGTGGACGCCCATTATAATTTTCCTTCTCCCCCTCCCCAATGTCCACATGTCAGCAGACAACGAAATTACAGGAAGAAATGTTTTCCAAGTGTTCAGAGAAATATTTAAAATATTTGGACCCACATTTCTACCACTCCAAAACTGATTTTTTTTGGCATAATAACCCAATTTTTTGCGGACAACGTGTTTGGGATACCACGCAATATTGTTTAATAAATTCTACGAAAATATGTTATAATACAAAAATTATTCTTTGTAGGAGTGGCAGCATTCAATATTTAGAACAGCGAACGATTAATAATTATGCAAACTATTTATCCCAAGTGACCCAAATGTGCAATCTTAAAGCAACGAAAAATAATAAAAAAAATATCTATAAACTAAAATTGGATTATTATAGCAGTGTCCCTGTCAAAATTTCAGGTATGTTAAGATACAGGGTCATGGAAAAATTTTGCAAGACGTCAACGTTGAAAAGTTAATCTGAAAATTTCAATATGTAAAGTGGTGGTTTGTTAGATAAGGTAATCTAGTTTTACTGTAGTTGTCTCTCAAAATTGTAGACAGTTCTGGTCTCCATCATTGAATATTTGAAGTTCCTTTCAACTCTGGTTAAAAAAAAGTGGATACAAATACTGTAAAAATCAACTAAACATGAATTACAAACGCTAGAATGACATTTAAAGTATCTTGATTCCCGTTAAACATTTAAAAAAAAATATCTGTCATAAAACCAGTCTTAAAATAAGACTACCTTACCTACACAGATGGCACTCCATGGTTGTGTCACACGAAATTATTTATAAAGTCTATATATACAAG
The DNA here is from genome assembly GCA_034698625.1 of Julus scanicus. Lineage (NCBI taxonomy): Eukaryota > Metazoa > Arthropoda > Diplopoda > Julida > Julidae > Julus > Julus scanicus. Next base: position 20,024 of record JAQGBW010000845.1, on the reverse strand, counting down.
AATAAAATGCAACCTATACGATGGTAAAATTACTGAAAGCAACTTTTCTCAGAAGAAAGCTTTCATGAAATTCAAGCTTAAAGCAATTTCATATTGCGCAAATCAAAACCATTTTACAGACATGAAAAATCACTGGGTCGATAAAACAGAATCAAAAGCTATGTCGAAAAATAAATGTGACATATGTCATTGCAATGACGTTGACAAGAGGGTTTTATTTGAAACCCACGACAGGGAGGATAATTCATTAAACGAAAGTATATTAGTGGTACGTCTCTCAAAAGATATATAAGATTTCAGATTTCTTCTTTGCCAAGACATTACTTTTTTCGCGAGTTAATCAATGTGAACTCCCCACACACACAAAATGGATTTCACTAATAATGTACTCAGATTATAAGCGTATAGGCTTACATTTTTCTTTACATTTAAAGTTTCATCAACCTTTATCATGAATCACATTCTACTATGAAAATTTCAAAGATATGCAAATTTGAGTAATACTTGCAATTAGTAAACATTCTCATCTGGTATGCAAATGTGATGTGCTTGTAACACGTAAATGACAACACTATCAACAACTTAAAACTTGTATACATGCAGATAACTGGTTCTCATTAAAAATAGTTTAACTATAAATGTTTCAGTAGATTAAAAATGGATAAGGATATTAGCACAAGGTTCCTCAACAAATAAAACATTCAACTTCCCTGATTTTTCCAGGTTTTAAAAAAATTTCCCTGACCATCTTAACCAACACAAACTGCTACTATATTGCTAAAGATAACATTTTTAAAGCAGAAAAATCGGATTTTTAATCACGAAAAATTTTACAGCAGAAAATTTGAATTTTTACTGGAGAAAAATAGCATTTTTACCACAGAAAATCAGATTTTTAAAGCAGAATAATCGGATTTTTAATTCCGAAAAATGCAATTTTTCTGCAGAATGATTTCAATTTCATCGTAGAAAAATCTAATTTTTATTACAGAAAATCGTGTTTTTACTGCAGAAATTCAAAAATCTGAAAACTGTATATTAATCTGAAACTTAGCAGCCTTAACATTTTTAATCTTGTTTCATGTTTTCATAGATAAATGGTTATAGAAGCTTGTTTAGAGTTCAACAAATTTTCCAAATACTACATTTTTCCCTGACTTTTCCAAGTCATTCTAATTTCCCTAACAATTCCAGGTGTTCCAGGTCTGGGTAAACACGACCTTAAGAAAAAACATTTGTCCACTAATACCTACACAACTGGAAACTCATGTTGAACATTAGTTGTCAAACGCAATAAAATGCCTATATTTTTCATCGTGTTTATGTAAGTTTACAACATGGACGTGGTATTGAGTTTCAAGATGACTAGAAATCAATCCACATATAATGGGAAATTTACCTGGCAACTAAAGCCGATGAGCTTTTACCATTAACCGAATCAAGAGTTGAAAATCCATGGCAATATATAGTCTTTTCCCAAATGTCATCCGATATTTATCTTGCGGGTGTATACCGCATATTATTACGTATTGTTGTCAAGGTATTGAAAACACATTTAAACTGTAAAAGTGGATTTTCAAACAATTGCTGACAATTATGGCTCCTGAATTAATGCAGTATGAACTTTCATGCAGCTGAGAAAATTCTGCGGACGATTTTACCAAAAATTCACAAATCTCAAATTTCTCTAAATATTAGTTAGTCTAGTAATCTTCGCAATGTGTAACAGAGACATTAGACGTTCCATTTTGTTTGAGAAATGCTCCCAAGTCGATTGTTTTTGTAGATATATCCAAACGTGCAGCTAGTGCAGATCGATTCTGATAAATTAGTTAGTATTTTCGTCATCATAATAAATACTGAATATCTTACTAGATTAATCAATCAATGGAGTCAGACAAAAATAGAAGAGAACCTATAGTGGGTGCCAACAAAGTATTTCATCTAAAAACAATATGTCTATATCCGCTATACTCGTAATCCACGAGTACAAATTACTCAAGACTGTTAAATACTGTTGATCTTGAAAACTAAAGACCTTTTAGAAAACTTAAGTTTCCACAATTCTCTGGCCCGGATCCATTGCGGTTAACCGAGAATGGTGCGGTTATTGAATATAAGCACCCCCTGATCGTCCCGTCATCCTGACTGGACACTCGTGGCCAAACAAGCAAGAAGAAAACAATGAATTGGCAATAAGAAATAACAATTGATCCGAATCCAATGATGGGAGGAAAATAGCCAATGGAGGCGAGTGGCAATAGACAACAGGGAAAAATCTTCCAACGTCAGGATGCACAACAAGAGAGTAACTTTGGGTTTTCTTGAATTTGCAGCTTGGGTCCGATCAATACGCATTTACGAAGTGCCTAGCAGGCTGACAATGACAGATTTGTCCCTATTATTAGGGTTTAGCTGGTTTGCCCAAAAGAAATGGCTCGAACAAAGTACGAGCTTGTACCCAATATCAATAGGCTTACAGGCAAGGAGATCAATCTCCACATCGTATCAAAAAAGAAGCAGCAGGATTAAGCAATTATTAATGGATGCAGAAAATGAAACCAATGCCAATGCTGAGGAGAACAAAGTAGGAGAATTATGTAACACGAAGGACCACAAAGAAGTAAAAACATGGACGAATGCACCATCATTCAAGCATTACATTGAGAAATGTGCCAGTTGTCAAATAATTGTTCAATCCACACATATATGGGACCATACGTAACTGAAAATAAGTAAAAACAGTGAAAGTACAGGTACACCAACAATTTTTGTGAAATGGTGATTCCAAGAGAAGTTTTTTTTAATTTAAACACAGGAACCCAGCAACTGGAAGTCAGTACGAGTAGATCACCCCTCAGTTTGGTTTTGGTGAGAAACCATTGCCTATAGTCTAGAACTTACAAAAAGCCATAGGCAGAACAGACGAGTTTCCGACTCAGGTCTTCCAAATGAAAATGTCCCTCTCAGGAATATCTAACAATATTTTATAGGCGGTGCCACCTCAATTTTAGCCGCAAGCAACATAATTGCAGTTTGTAAAACGATGTCCCTATAAAATCTGCACTCTTTTTTCAAACTGCCTCACTTTGTAGTCGTTTTGTGCTCTGTTCACACTAACAATACCCAAAGTGACCATTTTGGATTGAGAATTGCGCAAATGTGAGAAGTATACAACGAGAAAATAGGACACTAAACAAAAATCGAGCTAACATTCAGGTAACAAACAAAGTTTAAAAAAAACAGTTACGTCACCTAAGCATCGTTGCTGGGGATTCGAAGCATTTATATGTGTGTTCTAGAACGTGTGCATGTGCAGGAGGAGCATGTGGAGGCTACAATGCCATTTGTTCCATTTGTTCTATAAAAGATTTTTCCGCAGTTTTAATTAAGATTTATGATCGTTTTTCAAAGTCTGTTTGTGCATTCTGGTAATATTTTCTAAACAATTTGCAACAACTATAAAAAGTAAAAAAGCAAAATATACATAAGTTTGCTATAAAACTTGAACAATTTTGAAGATTAGAAGATTAGACATCGTTAGAGAATGAGCTCTATACCGTAACACGGCAAGTCCAAATCTGTCTAAACCAGAAATTTTACATATACATATGGCCAGGTAAATCCCTAAGGGCATACTCGCCTATATATGTACGTATATCCAACAATATGCCCATGTATGGCCATACTTGTTCATATATGGCGATGCCATCATTTGTCCAGACATGGAAAAATATAAAATGACCCGCCAAGGGTCAAATATGGCCCTTCAAATGCTATAAGTATGACCCATCAAGGGTTAAATATGGCCCACACATGTACATATATATAATTTTTCCACCCGGGTGTTTGTTTTTTTTCGTTTTTGCTTCAATTAGATTAGATCGACTTTTTATAAGAACTGCTTTCCAAATATAGATTAAAGATTTTAAGAGATGTATCGATGTCATAACACGTTTCACAACTAAAGGTAAGAAAAAACTGATAAGGGCCACCAACGCCACAAATCGACAATGAATAAATGAAATTATAAAAAAAAAATCCAGAGATCACATATCGGTTGACAGGATGGCATTGAAAGGGCCTTTAAATTCGGATCTGTCGAAAACCATACGTGAGGTGACAGAGTAATTGTCAAATAAGAGATTTTTTGCAGCGTACCGTGTGCAGAAGTAATGCGAAAATAGTGCTAAAGGGTTGTCAGTGATGCAGGTCACAGTTCCCTTCCAAATAGACCCATGGGGAAAATTTCCTGTTTCGACAGACAGTGTGTAAATCACCTATTGCAACTTAGTCCCTCACGACAATAGGTTTATAGGCCTATGTTCAGATTTAGCGATTCAAGAACAGATATTCCAAAAGAAAATTTGGGGGGAAAATAGACTAAATCAAGTGGGATTTTCTTTAACCAAACAGCAAAATGAAGTGAAGATTGTGAAGAAAAAAAAAGCAAGCATTGAGAGGTAATGGTTTGGTGTTCATCAATTGTGGGTTTAACGAAGAAAATCTAAAAAGAATGAGTTGAAGGGTCATCGGATCAATGGATACCTAGCTCTGTCCCTGGATGACCATTAGCATAAAGGATGACATTCTAGCCAAGTGCCAGCAAAGGGCATTTATCAACTCAGTATCGTTTCAGACATCTGAGAGTCGCCAAAACTCTCACAAGGAATCCATCTACATTCAAACATCGTTCAAAAGAGACTCGCGTACATTCTTTGGAGACTAAAAACCCATGGATTGAACCAAGTTGAAATGAGAAAATTTCAAGTGGATTTCAGCAAATAACATATGAATGATTTCTCTTATAAGATGAATGAGTTAGCCATAAGCTGCCAGAATATGGCTTGCAATACAACGCAGCAATAACAATTTTATAAAACTAATCTTATCTCACGTTTAAATATTCATTTTATTACAAATTCAACACTATGAGTCATAAAAAAGTAAAACCCAATAAAAAAATCACAATATCGTGAAAAATGCTTTCATTTAAATGAAATTTGGCAATTACATAGAACAATAGTGTAGGAATAAAAAATCTGTTCCGGACATGTTCCTACACTATTTCTCTATGTATCTGCCAAATTTCATTTAAATCGAAGCATTTTTCACGAAGTTGTGATTTTTTTATTGGGTTCTACTTTTTTATGACTCACAGTGTAGAATCCAACTTATGATTATACTATGACGAAAGCATTCGGAAATTTCAAAGAAATACTTAAGTTTTTGTAAGATGCAATTTTGATATTCCACTTTTCATCCATTTACATAAATATTTTTTCAGCTTTAACTAATCTCACGATTTTCTCGGTATCTATAATTCAATTTTGATAGTCTATCCAATTTCTCTTATCCATGCAGCTAAGTCTGAACGGATTTTGCATGCAAAAATGTTTTTTTTTTCTTCTTGCCATTCAAATTCACATTTCTTATATATAGTAGATAAATCCGCAATACACAAATCGATAACATTTTTTTTTTTGTATATTCCCTTATAACGTGAAATCTTTAGTAATATTATATTGAAAACGGATGCTGGTTTAAGAAACGTAAATTTAACTTGCAACGGTCGCAGTTATGCATATTATTGCGTACTTTACAGTACATTAACCATAATCGAGTTGGACATCTATGTATATATATCAAACATGTGTTTTCTATAAATGATTGTTGCCATGGTAACTTCATGAAAGCAACTTTTTTTAAACTACTTTTACCGAAGATTCTGTTTTCTCGGACAGTTAACATACTTAGTTGTGGAAGAGATAGTTGACACTAGCATTATTAGATCATGGCCCAGTAATTCAATTACTGCAACTCTGAACAACTATTTACGAATCTTTTACTTGTGTTCAACAACAAATACACAAAAGAAGAAGTAAGAAAACAACTTCGTGAAGTGACAAGATACAAGATAGACATCCTTAATTTTCGTCAAACGAAGGGTGCCCAGAAAATTTTGTAGAGCATCAAAGGCCAATTCCACAACATTTTTCAGATTTTTATGATTAACAGAAATTTCATGACCTCTAATTAAATATTAATTTCATCATAAAATTGATATTTAACACAAATTTAGGCATAATTTCAGACTTTTCAGAGATTTAAAAAATTCAAGTACATTTGGGACTAGGGACACATTTCTTCCGGTGTCCATTTCTCCTTTCACTTACCCTTAAAACTTAATTAAACAGAAAATCCAAAAACTAAAAGCTACCATTATTAGTGGACGTCCATTATAATAATATAATAATAATAATATTTATTGCTGTAGGAAATAACAATAGGTATCTGTACTATTATCTGTACTATTATGGCTTTCCCTCTTTCCCCTCTGTCCACATGTCAGTGGATCTCCCCTCAGCCCTACCCCCCTCTTGAGGACGTCCTTTTTGAATGGCCCCTAAAGCCCCTAAACCCTGAATTTCTTATTAAGCTTAATAGTTTTTTTATTAATATTATGGGCGTTAACAGAAACTAGAAAAATGGATTAAGAAAAATTAAACAGTCTAGATCAGTGTTTTTCAAACATAAAATATAAAATATTAGAAATGTTCATCCAGATTGTTTTATCAAAAAAGTGATTTGTCCAGGGTAAAATCTTTTCCAAATACCTTGTATTAATGAAGACAACTTAATTGTAGAACCATAATTTTAATCATGCGTTGGCCTGTGGCTTTTTCATAATTGCCCATTTCTGGAGGGTTCATTTCAAATTAAAAATAAACCTACACACACCTATTCCGTCGAAAACTTTTAAACGTTAATTAGGCGTTCATCATAAAATCATTTTGGAAAATTTTGGTTTGTGTTAAAGCCGAGTGATTAGGTAGAAATAAAAAAAAGCGATTGCAGGCTAATTAAAATGCCGGCAAAATACATTTTTCTAATAATGGGTTACTTTAATATTAAGTGTAATTAATTGTGTTGAAAAAAATTTCCTAATATGCTAATTGATCCATTTTTCTAGTTTCGGTTAACGCCCTAAAACATAAGCCAAATAATAATATTAATAAAAAAAACTATGAAGCTTAATAAGAAATTCAGGGTTCATTAATTTTTCACTAGATGATGCTTTAATCTATGATCAGATTTTTTAATGAAAGCAAGAATTCGTTAATTAGAAATATTTCTATGAAACATGATACTTTTTATTACTTTTATTTTCATTTGAGTATTTTTTTTTGCAATGCTTTCGACATCTTATAATATACATTATTTATATGAATTTCTGTCGTTCCTTAGCCAATATTAGAAATATACCAGTATAAAGTTGGATCAATGAAAAAGAGTTGCCCATGTTTATATGAGGGGGCGTTTGCAGAAATGATTGGTCCATGAAATGTTGCTTTCGACCAATATATAATTTATGTAAAAACAGAAAAATAAATAAAAAAGTAAAAATAATAAGCCGCTGGATATACACTCAGATTTAATGAAATGAAAGCAAATATTAGACTCCGACAAACTTAAGATGACTTCGAGTTATAAAGTACATGCAAATAACGATAATTGAAAATGCTGATATATATTTTAACTTTCCATTTCAATATTTTAGTTTTCATAATTTTTTATATAGTTGAACTTCCAAAAACTAAGGAGGCAGTTTTATAATGGAAATTTAAATTTGCATACCATGAAAATAAACGCAAACGTATTTTTCTTTTGCCCGGATATATATTTTTGTTTACAAGTTAGTGTAAACGAACCTGAATATTTTCTGGTTGGTGTTCAACTCGCTGTCGATGACACTGTCAAGTTGGGGGTTTATAATACCAAAAATCTATCTTTGAATCACCATTTCACAAAAATTGTTGGTGAAACCAACCAACGCCTTAGATTCATTCAACGTGTATTTCAAGAATGTGCAGAAAATGTAGCGAAAACTGGCTACGCAACTCTGGTTCGCTCTATGTTGGAATATTGCGCTCCTATTTAGAACCCTCGCAGGATCGTTCATATTGAGGATATAAAGATAGTCTAAAGTAGGGAAGCCATATTTGTTAAGGGCAGTTAGCAACATTCCGCGAGTGTGACAGAAATGCTCCACTCTAAATTGGGACATGTCGAGGTCTAGACGCAAAAAGTTATCTACCGGTTTATTCAAATGTTTTAATCTTTCTCGTAATTCAAATATATTAACGCCTAACGGCCACTCTAGGAGTAGACATAATCACTCAAATCCTTTGACCGAGCTTCATGCCCCAAGACGGATGCTTACTATTGGTCCTTCTTTTTGCGTGCGATTAGACGATGGAATTGCCTTCCTGGCAAACGTCCAGATTTAGTAAAAATTCCATTTAACAATGATGTCTAAGTCGCTACTGACGTAGGAGCATTCTCCTCAAATGATTGGGTGAGGAAAAGAAAATAACAAGGATTCTCTGAGTAAATGCGAGTGAAAAGAGAACAGCCCCTCCTACCATATGGCATTTAGAGTACTGAGTTGAAATGAATGAAAAAAAGGGAGTCAAATGACTTCCTGTTGGACCCTCTACACAACCTCTTTATTTGTACAATGCGAGAATTTATACCCTTTATTTGTAATCAGCAATTGAACATATGTAGCATATGACATTCACAACTCTCCTTATCAAACCTTAGATTTCTCCATAAAATCTGCCAAAAACTCACCCTGTATCGCGCAATTAAAATGTCATTAGCCTCACAAAGTCTCTCAAAACCATCACTAGCTAGCTTTTGTTCACTCAGTGCAATATTTTTATTGTTCTCATAATTTTCTAAACCAATTTTTTTTATAGATTAATTGTCTCCGAATCGTCCTATCCTCCCTAAACCTCCCCCTATCAGAATGTGCAACATCATATATTTAAAAATCAATAAAATGCGTTCCATGGAATCCATGGAATGGAACCATCCATATAAACAAGAAACAAGGGCATTAATTTCAAAGCTTATGTCGATATAAATGTTGAAGCAAACATCTGAGGTCACAATTTCAACGCAGCTTCGGCTTCAGAAAACCGTAAAACTTCAGTTTTAATTAGGATGCGATTAGTTCTTTGGGGACGTGATATGAACAGATTTAAAAAATAAGGCTTTCTTGCTGAGTTTTTCCATTATCAGGACAGCCAAAAACTCATGACATTGATAAAAACACATTAAGATAGAGATGAGAATTTTTATCGCAAAAAAATGCATTACGTCAAGCTTAATTTATCTTCATGCATTAAGGTTTGTTTACCCTTATATTTCGTAAAAGGGCACTTTCAAATAGATGTAAGGCTGTATTACGATGGATATCAATCAAAGAATATATACATATACGATATTATAGTTATAATGTCATTCTACTCTCCAGTAATTGTATTTCCAAATTATCTGATCAATAAAGTAAACGTGTTTGTGTTATGCTAAAGAAATATTTCTAACACACAAAAAAAGATTGATTATGAAGTGCGTGTCACATCTCTGGACTCATATCCATTCAAATTACAAAAAGCTTTCAGAAATTTTTGCAACGTCACTATGACACTTAGATCGATAGATAAAGCTTTTATATAAAATAACCAAATATAAAAAATAACTCGCATATATTAAGCTAATACTTTACCCAAATTGTAAATTCATGAAACTATTTCAAATTATAGTTTTAACAAATCCTTAAAGGCGCATTTCCACTTGACAGAAAATCCTGGCTGCTCTCGTTAAATGCTCTCGAGAGAAGTTCTCAACAATGGACACACCTCTGAGAGTTGCACGTGCAAATGTGCCTGCTAGTGTCCGAGAGCTGTATTATTCGAACAAAATCGCCAGTTGGCAAGTGAGCCCTGGCCTCTCTGATAGCAGCTCGCAAAATACGAACTATGTTGTGCTCTCGATAGCGCAATCGGCTTTAAACAAGATGGAAAACCCTCTGAGAGTAGCCATCGAGAGTAATCATCGCAACTTCAAAATGGACAACCATCTGAGAGTAGCCATCGAGAGTAACTTGCTACTCCAAGATGGACAACCATCTGAAAGTAGTCATCGAGAGTAACTCGCAATTCCAAGACGGACAACCCTCTGAGGCCATCGAGAGTAACTCGCCATTCCAAGATGGACAACCCTCTGAGGCCATCGAGAGTAACTCGCAATTCCAAGATGGACAACCCTCTGAGAGTAGCCATCGAGAATAACTCGCAATTCCAAGATGGACAACCATCTGAGAGTAGCCAACGAGAGTAACTCGCAACTCCAAAACGCACAACCATCTGAGAGTAGCCATCGAGAGTAACTCGCTACTCCAATATGGACAACTCTCTGAGGCCATCGAGAGTAACTCGCAATTCCAAGATGGACAACCATCTGAGAGTAGCCATCGAGAGTAACTAACAAGAGTTTACTCTCAAGTGGAAACGCATCTTTACATCCATTTATATTCATGCTCGATTGCATTGGTACAGTAGAACCTGTCTAAAAGCATCCTGTGTAAGTGAATAACCTCTCTAAAAGAATAAAACATGTTAAATTAAGCCACGTCGCCTTAAGGGAAGAACTAATGAGGCCTTCTGCATATATTTTCAATTTAATATAAATAATGATAACCTCAATTTGTAAAACTATTTGTTTTACAAATTCGAAATGAGGTTATCATTATTATACCAATTAGTTAACTAAAAATCACTGCTTATAAGGCGATGAAGCACAATACATTATTTTGTCATACACATGTTTAAGAACAAACTTGTCAAATATAAAAAAATGACAATGTGAAGAGAAACAAAAAACTTCCACAAAGCAATGGCAATATTAAAATTAAATAAAAAAAGTTATCCAAAAACATAACGTTGTTAAAAGTAAAACTTTAAAAAATGCGTTTTTGTCAAAAAGTTTTGATGTTTCGTGTTTTATGTTTCCGTGCTTTCGTTGATTTGAACCCGGCTTAAGTTTCATGTTTTAAAATAAAGTAAAAGAAACATTTCAATTCAAACATGCCCTTTCATTTCTTAAAACAAACCTACGTAAACACAATCTTATATATTATGCAAAAGGTAAAAATCTCGCGTCTTTTTACAATCCAACTCGATTAATATTACATAAGATGCTCACAAAATAACAAACGTGAAGAAAAAATAAATTTGCTCTCTTTTTGTTTGCACTTTTATAAAAACTCACATACCTATTGTTAATAATTAAGATCATGTTAATAATAAATTGATAACGAAAGTTTCTTTTATTTTTTTTAACTTAAAAAAACCTCGTTCAGTACGTAGTACATCAGTACGTCTGCTACTTTTGTTGGGGAAAGTTTACAGTACGTGATTATGTTTATGTATGCGATAAGAAAATGCAAAATAAAATATCTAATAAATTATTAAATTAAAATAACAGGCGTAGAACAATAACAAAAAAACCTGAATAACATTTCTCGTCAATCTTAAAAGTACATAATTGCATAAAAGACAAATATATCGGACATATAATTCGTAGTTTGGTGCACTCGTACTTAATTACTACATGGTCTCATATTTCTGGGGCCATTCAAAAAGGACGTCCTCAAGAGGGGGTGGGGGAGAGTCATTAATGATTGTATGTTTAGATTTTTGGATTTTCTGTTTGAGTTTTAAAAGTAAATGAAATGGAAAATGGACACTGGAAGATGTGTGACCCAGTCCCAAATGTACTTACATTTTTAAAACCTCAGGAAAGTCGGGATTTATGCCTAAATTTGTGTTAAACACTAATTTTATGCTGGAATTTCCCTTCCAGGTCAGGAAATTGTTAGCGGGCCAGGTGCTTGAAAATTCATATGAGGGGCCTTTGAATGTTCTAATAAGTTTTCTGGACACACTACTTTTCAAAAAAATTAAGGACGTCAATGAGGGGGGGGGAGGAAGGAGGGGTTCTGGGGCTAAAATGAACACAGTGTGGACAGGGGAAAGGAGGAGGGGGTCAGCCATTACTCATGTCCACTAATAATGGTATTTTTCAGTTAGTGGATTTTCTGCATAATTAAGTTTTAAAGGTCAGTGAAAGTAGAAATGGACACCAGAAGAAATGTGTTCCCAATCCCAAATGTACTTGAATTTTTAAAACCTTTAGAGACTCGGGAATTATGCCAAAATTTGTGATAAACACCAATTTTATGCCGGAATTTACCTTTGAGGTCAGGAATATTCCGTTATTTAGAAAAATCTGTACGAATGTCGTGGAATTGGGTGCTTAGAAATGTATAGGATGTGTTTTTGTATGTTTCAACAAACTTTCTGGACACCTTACTTTAAAAAAAAAACTAAGGGAATTATGTAAAAGAGCAACCAATCAACCCAATTAAAATCCCATTTTTGCATATAACAGTCAAAATAGCGCAAATTTTAGAGGGCTTTGAAGTACTTGAAAGTACTCTACATTCAGTGAGCGTTCCCAAATGGCCCTTTTGTCCATTATGCAGGACAACATAGATACAAAATAGCTCAGTTAATGGAATCAAACTAAAACTCGTGTTACATTATGCCATGAAATGTTTCTATCAGTGAAAATACTAGTGTATGAAACTGATAACCGTGTAAAAGCAAGTTCTGGTTCATAAAGTACAACATGAAGGTGAATACATGTTGAAGAATTACTGGATATTATTATAAATGAGCATAATAACGTTGTGGTTCCGCCATCATTTCATAGATTTTTCATCTCACAGATGGCCGAGCAAAACGCTTTTGAAATGGATGAAATGTGAAAGCGGAAAAACATGGGAATGAAATTTCGGAAATCAGCTGCTGGGAGATTTTGTTTGAAGAAAAAAATAAACCGAACTTGTCAAAATAGACTTCCAGCGTCGATGTTTACGGGATCAAACCACGTAGATGTAGAAATATTTTATCCATTTGTTTGTAGAGTTGAAACAAAAATCCGAAATACAATGTTCGATGTATCCAAAATTTTTATTTATTAATAGAATGTCTACTGAATGAATAAATATCGCATTAAGTTTCCAGGGAAAAATAAAATGACCAAAAAGAAACTATGATAAATGACGTCACGGGTGTCATTTTGCATAATTTATCAACAATTTCTACTATAACTTGGATGGGTCATCAATTACGAAGGTTGTTTAGGGTCTATAAAATAATATAAAAAATGTGTTGCATACAGCGAACTACCACAGACGCCAAAACAACAACATTATTCAGAAAAGTGCAATAATTCAATGACAGATTATATTTCTGTTCTGAATACATGCATTAAAAACACGATTATACACCTTATTTTTTATATAAAATATAAAATGTAAAGCCAATTTGAAAGGAAAATTAACGACCCTCTTTGACATTAATAAATCTTTATTTATGTGGTTATTAGTATGTATTACGAGGGTGGTCAAAGGTGGCTCAACTTCCTGAAAATCAACTTGTAATGAGTTAATTAATAATTTAATTAACGAGGAATTAAGCTTAAATAGGTGACAAATGAACTTGTTAATGATTAAGGGCTATTTAAATAGGACGTCCTCAAGCGGGGGTATGGGGTAGGTAACCTGCCATTAAACAGGACGTCCGCAAGGGGTAGGGGAGAGTTAGGGGCCATTCAGAAAGGATGTCCACAAGAGGGGGTAGGGAGAGGGTAAGGGGCCATTCAGAAAAGATGTCCTCAAGAGAGGGTAGGGAGAGGGTAAGGGGCCATTCAGAAAAGATGTCCTTAAGGGGGTAGGGTAAGGGGCCATTCAGAACATAAGTCCTCAAGAGGGTTAAGGGGAGGGTAAGGGGCCATTCATAAAGGATGTTCTCAAGAGGTGGTAAGAAGAGGGTAAGGGGCCATTCAGAAAGGATGTCCACAAAAGGGGGGAGGGTAAGGAGCCATTCAGAAAGGATGTCCACAAAAGGGGGGAGGGTAAGGAGCCATTCAGAAAAGATGTCCTCAAGGGCGGGTCGGGAAAGGGTAAGGGGTCATTAAGAAAGTATGTCCTCAAGAGGGTTAAGGGGAGGGTAAGGGGCCATTCATAAAGGATGTTCTCAAGAGGTGGTAGGAAGAGGGTAAGGGGCCATTTAAAAAGGACTTCCTCAAGAGGGGGTAAGGGAAAAGTAAGGGGCCAATAAAAAAGGACGTCCTCAAAAGGGGGTAGGGAGAGAGGGGGTAAGAAGCCATTCAAAAAGGGCGTCCTAAAGAGAGAGAAAGGGGAAATGGACACCGGAAGAAATGTACCCCCAGTCCCGAATTTTACTTGAATTTTAAAACCCTGGGAAAGTCGGGAATTATGCCTAAATTTGCGTTAAACACCATTTTTATGCTGGAATTTCCTTTCGAGGTCATAAAATTTCTGTTAATCAGAAAATTGTGGAAAAATGTAGCGAAATTGATAGCGAGACTGGGGTTTGGAAATTTACAGGATATGCCTTTGATTGTTCCAACACATTTTCTGGTCACCCTACTTTTTAAAAAAAAATGAAGTACGTCCATGAAGTGGGTTGGGGCTAAAATGGATAAAATAAAAACCATGTGGACAGGGGTTAAGGGGAGAAGTCAATTTTCGATGGAATTTCGGGGACGTCCTTTTTGAATGGCCCCTTATCAAAAATTGAATAGCGATTTTGAAAATGGTTGCCATGCATTTTCAACTTAATTCGCAGGGTATTTGGAAAGCTCAACTATGCTTAACACAGTCACTGTTTTTCTTCTAAGGTCTAGTCAACCACTCAACTGTTACTCTTGTTTCACAACAACAAAGATAATCTTATTTTAAAGCTCAGACTATTAATTGCAACTTTAGTAGACATTAAGGAATTCTCTCATTAAGTGCTCTTATCTCCAATTAACTTCAAAACGACCAACATATTTTTCTGGAAATTTTATAAATGCCAAGCTAAAAGCAAATTAAGACGATTATTTCTCTCAACGGTAACCAGGGATTATTAAAGACAAGTTGGAAATCAAATTACCACATCTCAACAGTAATACTTATTTTATATGAACAGGCAATCCCCGATATATGCGAGGTTTTTCAGCCACTGAATATAAAACACTGGATTCCAATTATGGCATCCAACAGTTCCGGTAACGTTTTTGAAAACAGGGCAAAATGCTCCTACTTCAGTAGCAGCTTAGACATCATTGTTAGATTGAATTTTTACTAAATCAGGACATTCGCCAGGAAGGCTATTCCATCGTCTAATCGCATAAAAAAAGGACCAATAGCAAGCATCCGTTTTGGCACGAAGCCAAAGTCAAAGAATTTGAGTGATTATGTCTACTCCTAGAGTGGTCGTTAGGCCTTAATATATTTGAATTACGAGAAAGATTAAAACGTTTGAATAACCCCATAGATAACTTTTTGCGTCTGGACCTCAACGTGGCCTAATTTAGAGAGTGGAGCATTTCTGTCACACTCGTAGAATGTTGATAACTGCCCTTAACAAATCTGGCTGCCCTACGCTGGACCATCTCTATATCCTGAATACGAACCATCCTGTGAGGGTTCCAAACAGGAGCGCAATATTCCAACATAGGGCGAACCAGAGTTGCGTAGCCAGTTTCCGCACATTCTCGAAATACGCGTTGAATGAATCTAAGGCAATGGTTTGCTGCACCAACAATTTTTGTGAAATGGTGATTCCAAGAGAGATTTTTGTTAATAAAAACCCTCAAACACCCAGAAGTACTCAGGTTGGCAAGATTTCAGTTTACGGGATAACCGCACCACCACGCATGTCACCGCAGTACACAAATTTGGAGGCACAAACCTAAGTAACGTGAATGTCATCTTAAATGATGGTCATGTCACATTTTGACTCATTTGTTTTTTGATATATTTCGTGAGTAAGAAAGGTAGCACACAGCAGCACCTCTCTAAATGCATAAAATGTGCCGGTCTCGACTTTGTAACCCGTGTATAAAAATGCACCTCTTTAAAAACATTTTTCACCGGTCCCAAGAAGGTTTGGACAGATTCTACTGTCCACTTTTTTAACACCCTGTAGAATGCAGATAATGAGACCACATGGTCCTATGTTGAAACTAGAAACAGGGGGTGGGGGGAGAGGGGGGTTAGCGAATTTGTACATATTTTTGTGGACACATTACCAACAGCCATTGATCTGTGTTATTAGGTACTGGTCAGTCTGAGGTCAATTTAGACTTTTCCGGCAATGTTGAGTAGCCTTGAGTGAGAAATCGATTTGTGGTTAACAGAAATGCATTCATTGGACAAGAGGTCCAATGGCGCTGTGAGGCACGTTAGGCACTCGTGCATTCTTGGGGCGCCTATGATTTGTCAGCAACACTGATTTCGGATGTCTTCAATGTGCCTGGAGGCGATGAAAACATCCGCAGTTTCACAAATTGAATATCTTTCGCTGTCGCAAACAAGACATCAGAGGTGCCTCAAGATAAGTTTAGTCTTTTAACACAAACCGAGACATTCATAGCGTTGTTGATTACTTCGGAGGGACCATTGGTCCACACGTCACCTCACATTCTTGACTATATATATACATGCGGAAATTCAATTTACAAAATTGAAAATTTGCTCACAAAGATAAGGCACGGTTTAGCAATTCAAAAAAAAAAAAAAAAAAAAAAAAAAAACTTCCAGTGCTCGCAAAGTTTTATTTCACGATTCATAAAATCTTATAGACATAGAGAAAAAAAGGAGAAAATGCTATTTTTGGGTCATGGTCTCTTAAAAAGCTCGTAATTCCATTATATCGAACTCGGGGGTCCGATTAAGGCAAACATCTTTCGCTATTGCCAACCAATTTCTCCCTGATGATCACCAAATGACCAATTCGCCAACTTTTGTAAGATTTTGTGAATAGTCACACACCTTTACAGGTTTAATTTAACCAATTAATGGAGATTATATAGTATCGACCAGTGTTGGGCAGTAATTGAGTAACGAGTAAACGAGTACTGAGTACAGAGAGTAACTAAATACAAAATGTAAAAAAAGTAAGTGACTCAAAACGTACGAGTACAATACACTCGATTACAAAGATGTACTCACGATGGGTGATTACAAATATCTGAGTATTAACGTAATCTGAAATTATGAGTACCGATGTACTCGAGTATGAATAGAAATACTTAAGTGAGTAATTGAGTCGCGTTTAATGCATTTGAGTAAGGAGAATGAGTAACTTGAAATGAGGGTCATCCTAAAAGCTAATATGAATTTAATTTTTACATTTCTACTTATGGTACTTTTGTTAGCGGATGTACTGTTCTTTTTTCCTGTACTTATTAAGATTTTGCGAATGACTAAGAGGGTTTATGTTGCGTACTCATATTCGTTAAGATTTTTTTAAATTGTAAAACCTAATCATAAAACCTAAGGTGCTTAAAATACATCGAGTTCCCAAAACAATACTTTTGCAATCCGTCATACTATTAATCAGTACTCATATCAATGAGTACAATTTACCCCAGTCTGATTACGATAAAACTCATTGTATGGAGTATCATTTCACAGGTACTCATACTGAGTACTCCGCCCATGAGTACATATTTGGCAAAGTTTGATTACTCATTTCATACGACTACTGATTACAAGTACTCTGCTTGTACTATAGTATGATTCCATTGAAATCGTAATCAGTACTCATACTCATGAGTACAGTTTGCCCAAGTCTGGTGTATGGACATACAAGAAATTGGGCATGAAGGGTATTTAGTCTATAATTTTTGAAATATATATATTTCCAAAATTATAAGTCTTAAGTCAAAGGCTGGCAAAATGATATTTTGATCGATATATTGTATCTGTACTTGAACGCTACATCATGGAAACATCTAACTTCTACGACCATTTCTTAAATAGAAATCCAGATATCAAAATTACCTGATCTTATCTTACGCGACTTTTTCATGTTCCCAAAACGAGGGAAAATATACTCGATAGGATCTCATTTTGAATCAATCGAAGACATTCAAAAGTAATTGGATAGTCATTTTCTGGAAGTCCTTTCGATATTGCAGTCACCGCAGTACATGAACACAGAAGGGAGTTTGGAAAAAAAATGATTTTCAGCAATATCTTCGAGTAACCATAGCAAAGAATGGGAAACGGGGATTGCAAGAGGTTACAGGAAACTACAAATACAGGGGAGTGTACTAAAACAATGGAATCATCTGGAAAAGCTACATATTATTATAGTCTTGGACCACCATTTGTTTTCAATACAGTCAACATCTAAAATACTGCCAATATGGCCTCCAAACATTCCCAAATGGCTTCCAAGACCTAAAGCATGCCTAATATGGACTCCACACATTGCCAAAATGACCTCCAAGACCTAAAACATTTCCAATATGGCCTCCAAAACCTAAAACATTTCCAATATGGCTCCCGAGACCTAAAACACTACCAATATGGCTCCCAAAAACCACAACATTAGTAACATGGCCTTCAAAAGCTCCCAAGACCTAAAGCATTCCTAATATGGCCGCCACACATTTCCAATATGGCCCCCAAGACCTAAAATTATACCAATATGGCCCCCAAGACCTAAAATACTACCAATATGGCTCCCAAAATCCATAACATTTATAACATGGCCTCCAAACATTCCCAATATGGCCTCCAAGACATAAAACATTTCCGATATACCTCCCAATTAAGACCTAAAGCATTCCTAATATGGCCTCCAAACCGTAAAACATTTCCAATATGGCCCCAAGATCTTAAATACTACCAATATGGCTCCCAAAAACCATAGCATTAATAACATGACCTCCAAGATCTTAAACATCCCCAATATGGCCTCAAAGGGTGGAAAGGGATACTGAAAAGAATCCTGTTTTAATCGTACATAGAATAAGTCACACATGTCAATTTCATGGCATGTACATGTTTTTCTTCCATCCGAAACCATGTTAATAATAAAAAGTGTAGAAGTAATAAGTATTTACATTATTCTGTACATATTTGCTTACTTTGCTGTCCAATTTTTTTATCCATCATCTTTTCTGAGCATCCAACTTGTGGGGAAAATTCGATCTGCCCATGTAGTCCACCACTCCGAGGGTTGTAGTGGATTTGTCACAGTAGGATGACCAGTAAAAAATTGATTTTATTTCCATAAATGCATCTTTTGAGCATATGGTCGTGTCAGGATGTTCCTCTTTGACATGAGCGTCAATCCATGCAGCTCAAATTGGTGAAAAGTGGAGGAAAAAAAACAAAAAGTTGGAAGTCCAATTTATGAAACACCAATGTTCAACTTAACATGTTGGCAGCACAAAAAAAGCAACTTCAGTACCGAAAATTAGGACTAAAACACAGGCAAGCGAGTAACTGTAGAAGCAGTTTTAATATTCTGTCAGAAATTCGATAAGCACGGTGAAGTGTAATTTAGAAAACGATGACATTTAAATTTTGATAAATGGCGTGTGATTTATTCGCGAGTTTGGAAGTTTTCATGTAAGGTGATCGAAGATTTTTCAGAAGTTTATACGTCCAAATAAAATGCTATAAAAATTTAATATAACTTTCACTACAGCTTCTTAATATCAATTTTTCAGCAATGTTACTTTTCAACAACATTTTGGAGGGTAACCAAAACATTGATAAATGGGAATTCAATTTATCACAATCCCAGTTCATATTTTCTTTTCATGTTATGTATTGTCCAGAATATGAGAAACAGTCGAATAAAATATTCTGAAAGATAGATATGTCTTAGTTGCGCAGTTTTCACTCCCTGAAGTGGAACACATGTACAAATTGGAAATGTATAGGTCCGCGTGGAAAAACATGACTTAACTGCCATTCATCGCAACTGGAAGCCAGTAAGACGAGATCGCCCCTTAATTTAGGTGAGAAACCTCTGCCTTCTTCCACTTCATCATATACATTGAAATCGTCCGCAAAAACATATTTTCTCTTTAAGATTTCTTGGAATACCTCTTCAGATTCATGACATGTTACATTGATTCATGTATTTTTATGACGGAATGAGTATATGTTGTGGACACTGTTTTTTTTGGCTAAAGTACATCGGTCCACTTAAGTTTTGTTTGTTTGTTTGGTTGATTTTTAACGTTGGCCTATTTCTGCAACACGAGGGCTAAACACCAACGCCAGGGGA
>JAQGBW010000844.1:0-33005 GCA_034698625.1 Julus scanicus | reverse complement strand
TGGTGTCACCCCTTGTGATGGTGTCACCCGGTGCGGTCCGCACCCCCCGCACCCCCCTAGTGCCGCCACTGAACAGATGCACGTGCTAGAATGTTTGTACGTGGTGGTGTTACCAAGATACATACGTTTCGATTGTAATTTTGTATTTTGTTTAGATCTGGTTGTTCCTCTACTTAGATTATCTATAGTTGGCAACACTGGCCACAGGGGGAGCGTGAGGGAGGGTTACTGCTTCCGTGAGACTGGCAGCGCACGTGCACCGTGTTTAAAATAATAACAGCTTGTCCACGCTTATCGCGTGCCAAACTCTTTCTTTCCTCCATTACAACAATGCTGCAATCCTTTGGACACCATTTTAAACTACAATTGAAGATAGGCCTAGAGGGCACAAAATCAAGCAGAAAACGAAGCGTTGCAGCCACACTCTATAGCAGAAAATCCAATAAAAAACGCCAGCTTTTGCAGACGTACAATTTGTCGCATTTAAAAAGGGGGATTCATTTGTCACGCAATACTATAAAGCGTGTTTGGACATTGACGAGAGCGGGTTATCGTTTCTCTAAATTTTAACTGCCACCAAAAACATCAAAAGAGGTAACGCACCCCGTATTCTTATGTGGCAATAAAACGAAATTATGCATTCAATGTCAAAGTCACTACTACCTAGCACGGTTACCGCCCTCCTCACAAATTGCAGCTTTGCATTCAATTATTTGAGAAGATTTTTTTTAAAACCATGTGGGATTGTTTAAAGGATTAAATGGGATTCAGATTCGAGTTTTGTATTCAAGTTTAGGGTTTTTTATTTACATTTTTATGTATAGTCTACACAGT
The DNA here is from genome assembly GCA_034698625.1 of Julus scanicus. Taxonomy (NCBI): domain Eukaryota; kingdom Metazoa; phylum Arthropoda; class Diplopoda; order Julida; family Julidae; genus Julus; species Julus scanicus. The sequence continues at coordinate 32,171 of JAQGBW010000844.1, read as the reverse complement.
TTGCAGACGCATAAATAAATAGGTTTACAAAATGACGAAATGCTGCGATTCATTGCATATCATGTATTGAGTAAGATAATGATAGGAATTATACAGCACGAAATATGTTTGTATATTGTTCTTATGTGCTATTTTTGTGCAGAATTATACCCTGAGGGCTATTCAAAAAGGACGTTCCTAAGAGGGGGTTAGGGGGTCTCCTGGCATGTGGTCACTATGCGGACAGGGGACATGGTAATTATCAGTTTTTGGTTTTCAGTTTAATTAAGCTTTAAAGGTCAGTGATATGGGCACCACACGAAATGTGTCCCAGTCTCAAATGCACTTTAATTTATTTTAAAAACCTCGGGAAAGTCGGGAATTATGCCTAACTTTGGGTGAAACATCAATTTTAAGCTGAAATTTCCCTAGAGGTCTGGAAATTTCTGTTAATCAGAAAAATCTGCAAAAATGTTTTTGCATTGGTAACGAGGCGAGTGCTTGTAATTAAATTTGTAGGATGAACTTCTGTATGTTTGAAAACAAGTTCTGGACAAAAGTGCTGGCAAAAGTGGACACCATGTGGACATGGGGTACTGTGGGGACGTCCTTTTTGAATGGCCCCTTAGTGATTTTGTACTTGACGATGATGTTTCTGTTTTGCCAAAAGAAAGATTTAATCTAAAAAGTGAATCTTGAAGATTTTTCACAATTTTGAACAACAATTAAACAATGCTTTTATTGAAGTGGGAATCATTCTTATATTTACCCTCTTTAAATATAGGCATTAGACTCACCCTGCTCTATATACGTTATCGAATCATTTTGGTACATCCTGCATCCCTTGTAATTTTGCATTTTTGAGCTGGGCTCAATTTAAAACCCTAAAATAACAGCTGCTCGTACATGACCCCGGTGATGAATTATTTGACAAATTACGAACCAGAACCGCATTCAGAGTGCACTTCAAACCTTGACATATCGCCAGTGATTTTTGTTTTAGTTTTTTTTTTTTTGTGGTAATTCTTGTTTCAGATATAGTCGTTACGCAAAAAAAGGAAAAAAAAAAACTGCATTACGACACTAAAGAATAAAAATAATACTACAGTAACGGAATACCGTTGAGTGTCAGAACTTTCATATCCTCACTCCCCATAAGTCAAGACCGGCGAAAAAGAGTACTACTACTACTACTTTAGTCCCGTGCAAGTCCATGAATAATAATAATATTTGTCGTATACAGTTTTGTAAACCGAAACCCTGATCGGCGATTGTTGAAATACAATTGTCCACACGCCATCGTGTGAATTTCAGACAGCGTGTTTTGATGAAGATGGATGGCAGAATCACACTTTTAAACTCTGCACAAAGATGCCTTGCGACCATGTTGCTTGTAATTCGAGCTAAGGGGAGAACACTGTTTCCTGATAAAACTTTTGGTTAATTTTTCATCCGACCCCATCTTTCACTGAGCAATGTCCGAAATCATAGTGTCCACAACAGTCGACCTCATCAATGCTAAAAAATGCGAGCAACATGTACAGTATACTCGTCCATACAAAGTCGTGAGTCTCATTGCCTAAACTAATCATTTAGGGTACGAATACGGTTTTGACCCTCCATTATCTTTTTTTTATTTGGAAAAATACTCCAAAAAAAAAAAAACCCTAAATGGTCAAAGTTCGGAAAGTAATTTTTTCATAGAAATGTTTTTTTTTGTTACAACTTAGAAGCAGTAGCTTCCCAAATAATTAACGAATTATGTAATAATTGCAAGTTTTAAATTGCAAGATAACGAGTGTATTAAAATGATAACTACATTTCATAACGGACATGTAATTTGGTATCTTCTTTGTTAAAAGAGTAGCAAGCAATGATAAAAAAGCAATTTAGGGGCCATTCAAAAAGACGTACTCAAGGTATGAATTGGGGGAGGGGGGAGAAGGGGAGGGAAGGGTCTTCTGGCATGTGGACGGAGGGAGAACCACAATGATGGGAACTCATGATGTTATTTTTCAGTTTTTGAACTTTCTGTTTAATTGAGTTTTAAAGGTCAGTGTAATAGGAAATGGACACCAGGAGAAATGTGTCCCCAACCCCGAATATACTTTAAACCTCTGGAAAGTCGGGAATTAAGTCTAACTTTGTGATATACACCAATTTAATGCTGGAATTTCCCTTCGAGGTAAGGAAATTTCCGATAGTCAGAAAAATCTGGAAAAATGTCGTGGAATTGGGTGCGTGGAAATTTATAGGATGAACCTTTGTATGTTTCAACAAATTTTCTAGACACCTTACTTTAAAAACATTAAGGATGTGTAGGAGAGGAGAGAGCGGGGATCCTGTATAAAATGGACACCATGTGGACAGGGTGTGGGAATGTCAATTTTGGAAGGAATTTTTAGGACATCCTATTTGAATGGTCCCTCACTTAAAAAAATAGGTATTACACATGATATTTCTTTATTATGCAACAAACTTCACATACTGTACTTATATCGTTATTTCTACTTGTATAGTTTTAAATTGCTTGCACTATAAAAATCTTTAGATACTTTTATGATATTTGAAATCACTTTTGGTATTTAACTAGTGTTTAAAGTATTTAAATATCTACAGAAGCATATTGCCAACATACAGTAGTTGTAAACATTAAATCTTCTTTTACAAAAAAAATGCAAACTGATACAACGCAAAACATCAAGAAAGCACAAAACAACGCCTTGAATCCAAGTGTAACATCAGTCATCCCTCCCTTGTTTATTAAGATTATTAAACGATGCCCACGGCCAATTAATAATATAAATTTGCCCCCTCGTGTCTCTGTCATCCCTATCGTATTTTGGTTCGTAACTTGACTGCACTCGATTTAACTCGATATGAGTGCCGAGTGCTTAGCTTCTTCAAATTAAATTATGTACGACGCTATTTTGAATATCAACGAAAAAGACAAATCGAGCTATTATCTATTCTGGCTCCCTCTGTACCGGCTCGGTTGAGGATTTTTCATTAACGATGCCTCCTAATTTGTCTCTGCCAATCCCATGCCCATAAACACCAAGATAATCATATAGTAAGAGAGCGCAGAAATGACAACTAATCTAACATATCCCGGTCCACTCAAGTAATTCATGCATTATTCAACGATAATCGGAAAACTCGCCAAACCTAATGTATCAATTGCACGGGGCGAAAAGGAGGAAAGGGAGAATCCACAAAATCCAAAAACTTTATATACTTGTATCCTTCATCATGGATGTTGGCTCTAGACTTTATGAAAAATCAATACAATTGAAATGTCTCAAGACATCCAAGACAACACAAATTTCAAGGGTTTGAAATATATATCACCTAAAATTACACACAGATAAACACATATCCATACTGGAAATTCCTTGGAACAAACAGTACACCGAGTCATAAAAAAGAAGTATCCAATTAAATTAAAATTCACAACTTCGTGAAAAATGCTTCGATTTAAATGAAATTTAGCACTTACATAGAACAATAGTGTAGAAATAAAAACAAATTATAACATGTGCTCAAAATGTTCTCCGGTGGCCTTTACACAAGCCCGAAGTGTAACACGCCAAATTTCATTTAAATCGAAGCATTTTTCGCGAAGTTGTGATTTTTTAATGGGTTCTACTTTTTTTTTTACTCATCGTGATGTGACATGCATAAGCTTTTGAAGGAAAAAAATGTTTATTGGGTTCTACGTTTTTATGACTCACAGTGTATTATGATTAGCAAACATGCAAAGCTTTTTGAAAAACAGTTTAGTGGATACTTGGAGCAATGGATTATGTTCTTATGCCAAAGATGTGCTTACAACACTTACTATAACAATTTTCGAATAGCAAAGTATAAGTACAAGATGAGTAGTTTCTTATGGACAAGGCATAGATCTAAAAATCTCAGCCTTATACATATTTTACAAATGTTGGTGTTATAATCTGAAACTTACTAAAACAAGAACACGGACTTTTATTTGACAAACTTTTTCTTGTTTCCACTGTATACCAGTTAATAACTTCAAATAGTTGACATGGGAAAAGTCTAAATCGAGGATATATTTAATGACACATTTCTCCTCCCTCGTAATGACACCAAACCCGATGATGGACTAGAAGCTCGCTTTTTTAACCCCGGTCGGGTTTGCATTTGTCTCATTTCATCTGCCAGCCACTTTTAGTCCTGTTTTCCTTCTCCTCCCCCACTTTTTTTATCCTGTTTTCGACTTTCAGATAAATGGGCCCTAGATCGAGCCAAGATGCTATTTAGTCCAGATCCCTCCTCCTGTATATCCAATCCGAATCCAGCTTGTTTTTCTCTACTGGTTTTTTTAAGTTTTTTTTTACAAGGAGTGTATACACAACCCACCGATTAATTTTGTTCATTAAAAAAAATCCAGCGATACACCCGGGTTTGATCCGATTTACGAAACGATCGGTTGCACGAAAAGGGCGGGCCAAATACAAAACGAGCCGTTAAATAACCGCCCGTTTCTGACACTTGGTTGATTATGGGTTAACTGAATATTCAACGAGAACATATTAGACTTGGGGGATGTTATATACAAAATTTAAAATTTCTATAAATAAATATTACAAATCAGTGCTGGGAAGTAATTAAGTACATTGAATGAATTTGAGTAAAGAGTAAAAGAATACCGAGCTAGTACAAAGAGTAATTTAAATACAAAATGTACATAAGTAATTGAATGCAAATGTACTCGAAACGCACGAGTACAATGCACTCGATTACAAAAATGTACTCACTATGTCCTCGAGTTTTAACGTAATCTGAAATTATGAGTGTTGCGATCGAGAGCTCCTGGATATGAATTCCAAATCTTCTTACCTTGAAAAACGTCCTTACAAATGTCCAAAGCTTACTTTACTTTTTAAAACATTTGTTGAAGCTAATTTTCAGATAAGCAATGCAAAATTCGATCTTTTCAACTCATTTCAGAACAGTTAAAATTCGAATTCTAACAAATTTAGAACATCAAACTAGAAAAAAGAACTTTTGCATGTGCAGCCTTCACATGCTCCAGTACATGCAAAAGTTCTAAACTACATTTTAGCAACAAATCCCAGCAACAATGAGTATTATTCCAATCATTCCACAGGTACTCGTACTTCTGCACATGAGTACATATTTTCCCAAGTTTGATTACTCATTTCCTATGACCATATTGATTACATGTACGTACTCTACTTAAACTATAGAGTATGATTTCATTGCAGTCGTATTCAGTACTCCTATACTCATAAGTACAATTTGTCCAACTCTGTTACAAATTAAAACATAAGTTTGAAATAAACGTGTCGAGTGTACATTTTAAGCACAAAAGCGCATTTGAATTGCCATTTTGTTAATCTCCCGTTATATATAGTTCTATCCACCGCAAATGTGGAGGAACTACCATAAAAGACAGTTAATACACATACACCGTCAACTTTTCTAAAATGCAATCTAATTAATGGTAGAATGAGGGGGTGGAAAAGAATAATGTAAGCCAATTTGATTGCCATGTCCTGTATTGATCGTGAAGACTATTGCACAAAGGCGAACATTCGAAAATAATCATTAATTTTATTTCCAAGTTCAATCTGTTGGAATTAAGTGTTTTAAAGAATAACTATAAATTTAATTGCAGATTTTTTTTGCCTGCTGTGTGAAGTTAAATGAAAAGGGAGGGGTTGTCAATAATGTTTGTGGTTAATGTGTGAGACGTGTGATAGTGGTGAGGGGGGATAAAATACAAGGGGGTAATGAAACAACGAAGGGTGTATAGTAGTATGTATGGTGGTAGGGAGGAAACTTAAGTAAATCTATGCACGGTTGGTTGACTGATCCTCATTTATTTAACGCCACAATTTAACAGTTGACAAGAGTGTGAAGTTGCGTTGATGGAAATGAGTTGCACGGACGACAGCTTATTTACATTAATTGAAACACTTGAAAAAAATACGAAAGTAAAGTGTGCAGGAAAAATGCATCCAAATCACCCCATTAATTTGGCTCGACACTTACCGCCATTTTCAACCTTCACTAATGTCCGGTTGTTCTATATTTCAGTTTCGAGTCAAAACTAATCAACTGCTAAAGTTTGATTGGATTACAGCAAAAAACCAAAATGAAGAATTAACCAAATAGAGCACTTATCAATGTATCGTTGAAAATAATTAGTGTTGCAGCAACACATCAGAGCGAAAATGCATTTTAGAGCATATTATATAGCAGTTTGACCCCCTACTAAATTTCGATTTAGATAGTGTGTATGAAAATGTAAAAGGTAATATTTGGTACTACAGGATTATACACAAATTATTAAACAAGATCAAATATTGGTTGTCTCTAAAATCACAATAGCTGTTAAAAGCAGACTATGCAAAACTTTATATAGAATCTGTATTTTGAGAATAATAGTCTTTTGTGGTCATCCCATGCAAAATAAACAGTAAAAAGTAATCCATAATGAAAACAGACAATGGAAGCATTTTGAAAAACAACTAAGTTGCAATGCAACGTTTGACCATGATTAACCAATAGAAATGTGCCTTCCAATATGCGAATATAATGTCCAAAAACTAGGCTAATTTTCTTGTTGGTGTGTATTGTGAAAAAGCATCCGCTCAACTGCATCTGAACAATGTCCACGGAGAACATCACAACCAGAGAAGAAGTTGAGCATTGAGCACATCCGCTTAGAACAGCTCAATGGCTAATGCAACGCCCCCTGCAACAATCAATCTGTCGAAAACCTCGCATAATAGATTACTACGGAGTTCAAAGGTTACATGCAATGCCGGATATGGCGTCACTTCCAGAGACTACTACTCCCCCGGAACATATGCAAATTTCTCAGTCATGTGGAAGTCACGTGCCTCGTTTTAATTGAGCCAATTTTAGCTATGGCGCTCGTAATAACTTTATTGTGAATAAGCAAAGTATGAAACTTTCTGAATTATTATAAAAGCTGTGATATAGGGAATCAGATATAATATGAAAACGTTGATAATAATGGTTTTTACCTATGGGGCCATACAAAAATTATGTCACACCTAAAGGGGTAGGTGGGTTGTTTGTTTTTTGTGACAATTGTGACCAAGGGGTGAGGGGGGGGGACGTGCTTAGGTAATGTGGCATCACACAATCAAAATTTGTTTTGAAACAGTAAAAAAATATGCGGTAAAATTTTTTAATTTTTTTTTAACATTTGAAATTTTGAATAGTAGTCGGGAAAAAAGATTTGGGTCCTGTAGGGACTTAAAACTTTCTTACCGATAAAATTATAAAAGAATATAGAATTATTAAAAGTAATTGAGGGGGGGAGAGAGGTAATCGACGGGTTGTGACATCCTTATGGATGCGTGTAGTACAATTTGTGACAAAGGGGTGGGGGTATTTAAAAAGAGGCAAAAATGTGTGACATAATTTATGGATCACCCCTAATATGCAAACTAAAATCACGTTCTGGAAGACTCACATGACAGTCAGAAGTCAGAAGTTAATGAGAAAATGGTAAATTATTGATGAAAAGCATTTCAATTTCTGTACCTTACAAGTCATCACCAAGATACCATACGGTAGGTGGGCTCAAAACCAAGATGGCAGACATGATTCCTTTAAACGATCTACAAATAAAATATTGTTTTGCCTATAGCATTGACGTGCTTTTTCTAAGTAATCACCACGATTTCAAAGTTCATCTCCAGTACATCTGACAGCATGCTAAAAAAAAGCAGTCTGTGCTATTCTAGTGAAAGAGCCTAGAAAAGCCAGTTTTCTTTTGAGTAATTGAAAAATAGCTGCAATGCAAGAGCCATATTGCGACAATGAAAAGTGACTGCCGGACGATAATAAATCATTGGCAAAGATATAAAAAAAATATGCAATGAAAGGATGAAAGAGGTCGTGGCAGCAACACTCGACCAGATTGAGGTGGTGTTGCGGACCAACAATGAAGGACCAAACCTCCTTGCAAGAGTTACAGTTCGGAAATTTATTGGCAAAAATACAAAAAAAAAAGGCAGAAGCAAGTTACACTGATCTGGAAATTGAAGATTGTACATAGGAAAAGGAAGAAGACGGAACGGAAATGGCGTGTGAGAGACGTATATGCAACGGAAGTGGCGTTGCACATGCAGCCACTGTCATCAATTAGCTTTCTTTACCCATCCGGATGACACAGCAACGACTCTGTCTTCAAACATCTACACCCAAGTACGGATTTTTAGAAAGCTATATTGAAAATTTCATTTAAGTGCTTTGCAAAAGCGCCGTTGAAACGAAAAAATCTGCCTATTGTCTCCATGCAAATGACTCATTAGCTGCCCCCACTTGGTGATATGCTGGTCATTTTTCACACGGGCTACTGAGTAGTATATCGCTCTGATAAAATTAAGAGAGAAACAAGCAACATCTCGAGGAAGTGATACATTACCGGATTAAATTCACCCAAAAATCGATATGAGGATCCATTATCAAGCGGTTAATCTGCGCAGAACAAGATAACTGTGGTAAAACTGGAGAGTAGATCATGGGTTTCTCAAAATGCACCCTTGCAAATTTCGTGAAATAGGTGTCCAAAATAGAAATATACGTCAAGGAATATTAGAAATAGTAACTACTCTTACTAAAAACAGAAATGTAAAGCCGCGTCTCCACTGCAGTCAATATACGGCAAAAATGTTGGTCAACATGGTTTGCTGAAACAAATTTAGAAATTTAGTTTGCCTACAGGGATGTTTGAGCAAACTTATGACGGTTTTTTTTTGTTGCCATACCATGGTTTGGTCAACATTTTTCTGATCGCTCGGGAGGCGGTCCAGATCAAAGGGGAAAACGTTGCCACTTTACTGCGCATGCTCAGCCATATAATTATACACTTATAAGTATACAGCCTTGGTAGAAGCGCCATAAACTGGCTGCGTTTGTTGACCGATTCTGTCAACTTTTTGATGGAGACAGGTCAGCATTCATCAACATGTTGACGAAATACATTATTTCAGGTTTATTTTAAGTGCTTGTAGTTTGGTGTTTGCATGCATGTTTTATGTTGAATGTTGAATGCAGTGGAGACGCGGCTTAAAGGAAACATTCTAGTCAACAAACAGGAGATTCTATGAAAATGGACAGTAAGCTAAAATAGTCTGGTTATACGTTAACATAGTATTTATTATCAATGTTACGTATAATATAGTTTAGCTAACAATTATAATTTTATTATATTTTTTCATGTTATTACACGTTATTTATACTTAAACTTATAGGTATAGGCTATCCCTAAGTCACACAATATCCCTTGGGCAACACAGTATGTATAGTATATATAGCTACTAAATTTATAACCGCTTGTCACAGCTGTGTGACCCATGCATGCCGCGTCACGCTTATTAAGATTTCATTCACTCATTGATATTCAAAAATATGCAGTGCCTCCCAATAAATTATATCTTCATTGTGTCAAGCTCATAAAAGCTAAATAAAAGACTCGTGTTACACATAGCGCAGGAGTTATTCACATAAAATTAGGGAAAAAAAAGAAAAATGGTGTAACGTGGAAGAAAAGCACAAAAACGGAAGAATAGAGAGGAAGTAGCTATAGGATTGAATATAAAAATAAGAAAAAAAATAGGCACAAAAAAATTGACAAGTTAGGGTCACACACAAGCAGCACGAAACATCACAAAGAGTCATGACGATAATATAGTTTTGCGACATAAAGCCTTATTGCGCATTACTTAAATGATAGCGGCTAGATTTTTGCTTCGCATCCATCTCAAATCGGAAGTTATCTGTTGCCTAATGGATGCTGGAGCAGATTTTTTTTGTAGAATTTCTCCAAAGCACGCATTCAATATCAGCAATGGCCCCCGTATCGTTGAGCAACACACCATTTATCATGCATTCTCATCAAAACAAGCGCCATGATTGCACACCATGCAGTATACTGTAATGCGGTTCGTTTTACATGTTATGTTTGCTGGGTTTTGAGCTAAAAAAAATATGATCGCGTGCATTCTTTCACAATGAAAAAGTCTATATGCACGCAAATGGCGTTGCACCAATTCATTAATCACTCGTTAAGCTGATTAGTCATCACTGGATTATGACACCTAGATCAGCCTCTCACGAAGAACCACCGACAAATTAACGTGGGAATGTAAAGTATACTATAGAACTATAAATTCTTCGAACGAGTACTTTCATAGTATGCATCAACACCAAATTATTAATCCCTACTTAATTCTTTCTAAGTATATACGGATTAATAATTTTAGCTTTTAGATTTTAATCAAGTCTATCTATAAAATTTTGGACAAAAAATGTAATCTAGCCTTTATGAAGATCTTGTGCAGTTTTATAATTTCCCTTTTATGAAAATAAAACTTCCATACTGATGTTTATTAGAAAATTCTGAAAATGGACATATTGACACAACAGTTATATTTAGTGATCATATTGTGGTGTTAGGGACCATTCAAAAAGAATGTCCTCAAGAGAGGGTAGGGGGATCTTAATGAATCTTAATGGGGAAATGGACACCAGAAGAAATGTCCCCAGTCCCAAATGTATTTAAATCTTTACAACATAGTTGGGAATTTTGCCAAAATTTTGCGGTAAACACCAATTTTAAGCTGGAATTTCCCTTCGAGATCAGTAAATTCCCATTATTTAGAAAAATCCGGAAAAATGTCGTGGAATTGGTAGCGAGGCGGGTGCTTAAAAATTTATAGGATAGGCCTTGGTATGCTCCAACAATTTTTTTGGACACCCTACTTTTCAAAAAAAGTAAATTCGGGGACGTCCTTTTTGAAAGGCTTTAGTTTGGCCCCCTATAGCCCAAATGCATGCAAAGATACCAATGAATCTGTTTAAGGATCACATGTGTGTTACTTTAAAACCACCATGGGCAAATTTTCAAATACCAATCATGGATTTTTGTCCTCAGTTTTAAATCTATATTCTAGGGTGATTTTTAGGGCGCGAAATAATATATAGTAGTTGCCCAGAACAGCAAATAAAACGCAACATACGCCGACTTCCGGTGGCAAACACTGCATTCAGCAGTAAACACATGAAACACGTGTTACATGTTTATTGTATTGGCCATACAATAAAGCACCATAACAAAGGTCGAAAAAAACGACATAAAGTGCAACTAAGAGATTAGGAGGTTAAATCTTCGCCCATTTTATTCACGCACGACTCGCGTTTTACTAAATCCCCAACGAAAACAACGATTTTATTATTTCAAGGTGTAGAACCTGCATTGAAAGCGGTCATATTGCTCGCGTGACAAATAATTGGTATTATTCATTGGTGTTTAATTCCACAACGCGGTTTGCCCACGTGCATTCTATCTCGTTTACTTAGCATTGTAATGCTAATAGCATTTCAATGATAACCGTTCTATTGTAAGAAATTCCCCTTTACCACCACGTGCCTGATAAAAACACTGATATTTCAATTAAACCTGCTTTTAACAACATTGTTTTCTACTGCACAAATTCAATACGGTTAAAAGTTTACTCAGCATTTCACGTGAATTGATTTTTGACGATACACTACATCGTAAATAGTGTAGAATGTAAATTAACCATTTAGGTAAAGCAAACCAAAACAAACATTTGATTATAATGTTACAAATCTGATGTCTGAAATAATTGAAATAATTTCATTAAATAATTTGAATAAACTTGAACAAAAACTAAATTCAAGATCTTAATGAATCCACGTTACAAGAGATGTTGTTTTCACAACAATAGTTAAGTATATTTATTTTTTAAAAATAACATAAAGCACTACCTCGAAAATCTGATCAAACTTCTAGTCACGTCTCTATAGCTTCTAGCACATTATTTGTAAAAAAATGAGTGATTAAGTGATTTCCTAATAGTTTTCTCTCCTAGTTTTAAGCAATTGGGTCAACAGATAATCGACATCAGACGTATAATTACAAGGACTTCCTAAAACACACAGGATTGTACAGAAAAATAGAGGGTCAGGCATTACATTTATAAAATTCGTGCATCACCAATCAATAACTCATAACGACCAGTCAACTGATTACCTTTTCAACGAAACGATGGGTAACCAAACGCATGTGATACATCATATTTTACCAGCACGAGGCAAGCAGGTAAAAGGACTTCGATTCATCAAACTAATTTCCTATTATTCTCAAAACATCATTAATTTAACGCCAATGTGCAAGGTTTCATTTGCACCTCACCTATACTCATTATGGACATCCTATTGACATGCATTTCCAAATTGTGTTATCCTATTCTTGTAGAGGGTACTCTATTTTCACTGATTTCCCCTCTTCTATAGTCACCCTTCTGTACAACTTGACGTTTATATTATATTTAATATCGTATGCATATAGAGTACTGCTCGCATTAAATCGGTATATATGCGTAGATTACACAGCAGGACCTCCAAACTTGGGCTACGATTTGGCATCACATCAGCTGACTTGTCCTGTCCATGCAATACCACTTACTGGCACTAAGATTATTTCCATTACAACAAGTATCTACAGCATTACATAAGTATCTGCCATTATAATACTATGTATTTGTGTATAATTACTAGGAGGTTTTTACTAAATCAATTCTTGGGAAATTTTAGAAATGTTTCTCGATAATGCACAGTTGTAAGTTTTAGTTCTATTTGTGCGTATGCACCAAAAGAAACATTAAGACACATGAAACATACAAATGCTACTTTGGTGTGTCCAGAAGTGTTTGTGAAACATGTTTCGAAAAACGGCCATTCTCTGGCACATTTCGTGATTCCTGGCGATTGCTCAAGAGGCGGTCAGGATAAAAGGAAATTTGCGACATATGTTTCGAAAAACATGCTGGAAACTTTGCTTCAGTGTTTCTTGTGCATGCTTCCTCTGGTGCATACCGACCTTAATGGTGACATGTTACGACTATATAGGTTATTCATTAAAACCTCGCCCTTCAGGCAATCTCAGAAACTTGTTTATCAGAAACAATAATTTTAAAGTAGTGCCAAAAAAACAGAAACACCTCATCAGCCGCCATGCAAGATTCAAAGTTTTTGTCTATATGTTCTCCAGACATAAATCCGTTCTTTTGAATTCGGGTATATTTTAATGGTGCCCATTATACAGAGGTCCGACCTAAATCTCGACCATACGTATCCATTCATCCTTCATTCTGCAATGTCCACCCCCGCACGCACTGCCCAATCGTAATTAGAGATGCAATTTCGCAACGAGCCAAGCCAGAGAAAACACAATCGTTCGGTTGACAGCAAATAAAATGCGGCTAGATAACCTTTGTATAATCCAACCGATTTATAACGTTTTCCGTGCATTATCCGCAGTCATATTAGATAATAGAGACGAAAAATGCCCCCGATGGCACGTGGACTGACCCCCCCTCCTAAAGTCATTAGTCCATTTGCGAACGACGCCAGAGGGTCATGCAACACCATTGTGGGAAAGTTGGGAATTTACTTCATTAATTGAGGATATTGTCAATGAACATGCTCCAACTGCGTGCAAAACAATTATTTCTCGCGATAATAGCCAAAAAATCCTCCTATTCTCTATACCGAAAAGATGCACCGATATCAAGCTTGTCTTTCATTATAAATCGTTCTCAAAGTCTCATCATCGTTTTTCTCATTGTCCATAATGGCCTCGCATACCTTGAAAGCGCTTGACCAATGGACTTACAAGACCATGTTTTTTTAAAAATTTAAGATAATTTTCATTTGTTCAAAGTTAGTAAATCACATCATTCTTTTCTATCGGCATGATAGTTTCAAGAGTTAAAACTGTAGGGGGCAGTTTGACCTTTGACCCTATTGTGCAAAACATGCATCCATGAAGTTAGTTGCAATCACTGCATATGAAAAAAAAAACTTGATTGATGACCCATGCATTTCTAAAGGGCAAACTTGGAAAAAATCTGAGAAATCGATATCAACAATTTCATTATCTTTAACCGTCCGGAATTATTTAATTATATGAGAGCAAAGAAACTTATCTCGAAAATTCTGAAAAACTAAGAGTGATCCATATGGATTCAATATCTGATACGGACGTGTGGGTACCAAACATAGAAACGTTCACCCACGTGTTGGGTAAATGTCCGGGTCTATGATCTGTGAAAACATGTTGCTTATCAGAATGCTTTACTCAAATATTCGAGAAATTAATTAACGGCAATCCGATTAACGGATACTTAACTGAATCATCAGTCTGAAGCGTAAAGCAGTCCATTCACCTCAAACTCGAACTGATAAAACATGTAACAAGGAAGCTCATAGTTTGGGTGAATGAGTTCTCAGTATGATAGACTGAAATTCCCAAAACAATCGATTTTAATGGAAAACTACTTAAGGTAGAAACAATAAAATGTCAAACTTTTATGTGCAAAACTATATGTTGAAAATATACTACAGGTGACGATGGCAGTTTCTACAGAAACAAAACTCCTACCAAATATGGCATCTGATAACGAGAATAGTTGCAAATTTTTATCAAATAATCAACAAAAAAGGCATACTATAGCTAGAAAAACCGATTTCTATATATGTATAGTTACAGGTGTTCCTGCAGTTCTAACCCTTAACGAACTTCCATCTTCCAACTTTTCAAGTTCCATAAAACAACATTGGTGCAGTTTTGGATGTTTTCTCGGAATTCTGAAAAACTGTTCAATAATTACGATCCGAAACTGGCCATGTCATATAGATTCTATATATGTACTTTGCGAGTCAAATAACAAGAAAATATAGATTAAAATGACCGAAATTGTAGAAATTCAAGTTTGGGCATTCTCAAATTACTCCATCCATGTCTGGTTTTTAGTTTTACGTAAATATGTTTGATTTTGCATAAATAATACTCAAGGCATATGCTATACAGGAATCACTATACTGACTTGTTTTAACAGCAACGGTTATAGTTTGATGAAAAAGTTCAGATGCAAATTTGAAGACATTATGGGAAACAAATTATGTCATAATAAAAATTGCCATAAATCAGAAAATTCGGTTGCGATACTGTATGTATATGCGTATGGTATACAGGGATGAGTTTACAAAGAGGCGCAAGTGATGCAATCATGTTTCAACAGGAGTAACTTGCGTTTCTTTAAAATCATCCCTCCCTATAAGCCTAATCCTGCATGATGGGATTAATTAATGAGCTATATAGTCGATTGCAAATGAAGTCGTCTCACGGTTTCTCATTGGTATCACGTTGTCCCTCCTGTCACACGGTGGATGCGTTCGTTCCCATTTGAATAAATGAGCGGAGATGACTTTGTCGGGAAAGTGAAAAAAAAAAAAAAATGGCGCTACTGCAGCATTGTTTCATGCTTAATTGGTTCGAACTTGCAATGCCGCTGATTTAGTTAGTTCGTAAGAGACCGGAAACAACGAATAAAACGGGTAAAAAAAAATACAAAATAAATGAAAAATGGTTTCCCATGCGTACAAAATGGCGGCTGAAAAGAGACAAAGGACGAGTAACATTCATTTAGTCAATCTTTCTGCTTTTGTATAGATGCTTCGGATACAGTGCTGCGACATCTGACAGCGACAGACACTCTGGAGGAAAGTGTTGGAAACAAAGATTAATTTAACCCAATCGTACCGACAAAGGATAATGAGGGATTCCGTCCAATCGATACAAATTTAGAACCCATGTATGCGGACATAACGTATACCCTTCATTTTTGAGTAATCAATGAACTATGGCGTTTAATTGGGCAAAGTAGGATTTTTAACACTTCCTAACTTTCTGTTGGACAAACTAAAATATTTGCTAAACGAGTCTCCAACTAATTAATTTCAGTTTAATTGGAGTTTGGAAAAGTTACATTTTGCATGCATGCAATGGCTTTACAATGGTGGTGACAGCTTTAGTCAAATCATCTCAAATAACATCTTTGGACGAATATTTTCATATCTCATGACATTATAGACTTTATGTCAAGATTATGCCATATGAGATAATTGTATTAATTACAGGTATGGATAAGCAATAACAAGTTTATAGGGTACAACAAGTCTGGTAAATTTGGAAATCGAAATTTCCATTTTAAACGACACTTCCACTTCACTCCTAAAATAAATAAACGACGAATAAATAAATTGAAAATGTCAGTTGGGGGAAAATATAAACATATAAAATCCAACCTTGAACGAATTTCACAAATGTCTTCAGTTGTTCTGTATAATCAATTAAAACAACTGTACAAACATTTGCATCTTAAAATTGCTTGCGATAATAATAGTATTGTAAATTGAACTGTCCTTCAATACACACTATTGTATATCGGGAAGTTATAGATTGTCCGACTTTTAGGCCAAAACAGGATACTTTTTCTTATTTAATTCTCAAACTGTGAATCTCACAAACATTTGGAGCTGCATGCTGTCTGTTTTCATCCAGAAATGCATCACAAATTCCCAAAAATTCAAATGTTTCATATATTTTTCCATAATTGGGATTACTGGAATTGGGCATAACGGTGTTGCTTTTGCGAACAAAACTTTGCACTTGTGGAAGTGAGAAATATGCGTATTGCCAATGGCAATTTTCACAAATCAAATCAACCAATTAGGACAACCTGCTCGCATAATAGTTCCGCTCTTCTGAGTCTTTTGAGCGGCATCTTGAAAATCATCCCCCCTTTTTCCCTTTTTTTCTACTCCACAAAAGGGGGAATAGGCGAGATGCTATTGTGAGAGAAAGGGGTTTGTCCACGCATGCACATCAGCTCATTTGCATACTCATGTATCACATCGAGATGGCCAACAGAATATTCCTTTATTTGGCAGAAATACGCAAAAAAGTCGGCACGGTTCAACACGGATTCCCCCTGATAGACTTAACGAGCCCAGGTTCATCTTCGAGGGTTCGTTTTTGGGGTGCCATATATAGAAGGAAGATAATCTACGATGTGACAAGCGCCACAATGAAATCTTGTGTTTCAGGCAAAACTCGTCAAGGTTTGTTGGGTTCTGCATATCAACAGCCTTTATTCAACATCGAAAGGACGTCGTGCAGAAGATAGGCGCTTGTGACAAGAGTTGGCAATGAGGCATCAGAAATTTTTGCACATAAAAAAGTTGAAAGGTGTATTAAATTTAAAAAGAGAACCGTGGATATGTATACTGACCATTCGAAAACTGTTTGCTCAAGGATGTTTTTAAGTTTCGTGTTATACAGTGTTACATCAAGACTGTATATGCTACAGTCTTGATGTAACACTGTGTTACCAGAGGGTCAGGGCAAATAACCCTACAATAACCCTGTAATGGTTACAATAATATAATGGACTACAACGGGTGAAAGTTGACATATATATATAATTTTTTCATTCAAGCTCATCAAATGATGAGAGAAATGCTATCTTCACAAAATCCAAGAATATCACAAAAGCTTCATCAGTTAAATATTTTGAAATGTACTTAAAAGTCACCTAAAAATAAAAAAATGTACTTAAAAATGTACTTAAATCACATTGTATTCATTTCACAACAGTTTTCGGTAACATGCAAATGAAACAATTATGTAATGTTTTCTTATAAAAATATGCACACCTTCAATTAACACCGTTTGCAACAATTGTGCCCAACAATGAAACAACATCAAAAACAGCCTTGCTTAATGCTTACTTATCTGTTTCGTTTATTATATACATTAAATGCTGATGAAACAGATGAATTATAAGCTTGTATCATTTTTTACATGAATGATTTACCAACGGCAAAATCATATAATGAAACTGCCTACAGATGGCGCTCTGTGGATTATCCGGCGTCCATTACAGTATCACATTCCAACAACTGGCACCAATTAATTTGTAATTTGATACGAATATTGAATCCGGGATATGCAACAACCTCATCTCCATATCAAACCGAATGTTTTGGACATATCAAGAGTTGTATTCGGATGCTACAAACGTCGAAATGTTACAATGGCCCGGATTACAGATTAGTCCCTATTTACTTCAACTTTGACCCCCGTCGGGTGAGAAATGCCCAAGCAGTGAGTGTCCATTTGCACCGGACACTGAAGCCCCAGCTGCGGGAGTAGCCCGAAGATTGAATGCCGTCCCAACGTTAAAATAAATGGGTGCAAAAATTCGTCAATGAATGTCATGCGGTAAAGGGTTAGAGCCGTTGTCCAAACACCTCCTCGTAAACCTTATTGGAGCTACAATGGCGGTCATTGTAAGGCCGTAGAAAAATTCCTGACGAGAATTTCGTCCTTTGGTCATCCATGAACTACATGGATTTATCAAACGGGTGAGGGACCAAATCGGCCAAAAAACAACACGGGGGGCCTGAATGGTGCAACAACCAGATATGCATGGCTTGCATGCAAATTCGTCGCCATCTTGCAAAAAAGTGCAGGAATCTGAAGGAATACAATAAGCTGGTTTCCCCTCCGTGCACCCACTCCCATGCAAGCATGCATGCAGTGGTCAAGCAGACTGAAAAGTCATGTTTCAGAAAAGATAGGACAACTCTTCGTAACACGGTGTAACCGTCCATACACGTGTATGTGTCTTGCACCATGGAGTTCTTTACAAATAACCCCATGACATGATTGATGATCTCGGATGGTCGATGGACATCTTGTAAGATCACCACCCTGATGTTCCTCCGCGTGTTACCCTTTCCAACATTATGGCATTTTTTCTCAGATACCCCATCCCTTGGTCGGATGTCATGGCTTCCATCAATCTATATACTGAGGGTCAGTCTTCAGATAACCTGCTCATTGAGCACACAAGCTTTGGGTTTATTTTTATTGTAGGTTCAACGCATAAAATGGGGCATGCTGTATATAATGACCGCCATTGTAGCTCCAATAAGGCATTGGTGCCCATACGTTATGGTCACTATTTTGTATTATGTTGTACATTTATATATGGATTATGATTATGTTATTATTGCATCAAGTCTCTAAAAGCAATTAACAGGTACACATATGTACATGCACCATATATATATGTATATATATATATATATATATATATATATATCAATGTGTACGGGATGTTAGACATACAGTCAATGTGTAGAAATGCAGTACACATTATCTTAGTCACGAAACAGATTTTAACCGATTTTAACATAGTATAGCTGAAAACAGAGGACATAAAATGAGCATGTGCGTGCATGCATGCATTGTGATTGAGATTATTATGTAGAAATGTACGACACATAAAGCCTGCTCTCCACTAAGACGTACATGTACATACGTATATGCAAGTATATATTCAAGTATTTATTCACATATGCAAAAATGTATGCCCTCCGGGTTTGTTTCAGCCGCCATTTTGTAAATATATATAAATATCAAAATTGTGCACCTATTAAAATGTCTAATGCCTATTAAAATGTAGCGGCTGAAACAAACCCGGAGGGCAAACTTTGTTGCATATGTTTGTAAAAACGTGTTTATACGTACATGTACTACGTCTTGGTGGAGACCCGGCTTTAGCTATAGTCACGAAATGGATTTCAACCTATAGTTGAAACAGCTAAATTTGTTTGAAAGTTTCTGGAAATCTAGCTGAAAACAGAGGACATGAAATGAACGCATGCGCACGTGCAAATTTCGATCACTTTGGATGAAACATCGTATGTAAATATCCGAAGTCTGTTTCAGCAAAGTCTGATATCAAATTGGGTTACTATTTGAACAATGAACTACACTTGTATCCATATTGTAAAAGGTGTATCCTAAATAGCTAGTATATTACAATGTACATGTATACATAAAAAAGAAATTGATGACGGAAATATCATGATTTTACCTGAGTTGCAGTGTACGTTGCTGCATATAGTGGATAAATAATTAAGTTAGCTCAGATCAGTCTCGGACACGACTCGCTGACAAATGTCATGTGTTGGACGTTTTGTTCTAGAAACGCACGAAAATCAACGAAACAATTCGTTCCCCATGGTCGAGGGCTGTCAGAAATTTGTGCACCATCGCATCAATCCACGATATACGCGTGCTTTTCGTTAATGGTTGCCTCAAATTAAGGTTGATTAGCGAATTAAACATTTAAGAATAAAAAACCGACGATTAACGAATGCTCGAGGTGTTTGCGCTCCGTCAGACATCGGTTGCATAATTAACGTTGTTGCTGTTGCGCAAACAATGCTGTCAGCGGCTATCGAAGTTAATTGTTTTTATGCATATTTAATCTGTGTATTTCGCCACAATGGGCGTGCTACGTGGCTAAGAACATCAAAATGCAGCGAATTATAATTACTGCATTAAGTGCCGAGTGGAAGTCAATCACGGATTAAAGTGACGTTAAATACGTCAAATACGCCCACTTCAATTATGTTGTATGTACAGTATTACGTAAGATGCGTTCTTGTTTTGCACCTGCCTACAAATTCATTTAGCGCAAAATGTAAAGGTAATATGCATGGAGATGATGAGATGCTGCAGGTATACAGTTAGATTAGTATATACCACTTCGTCTATCGTCTGAATTGTAATCCTGTTCAGTAACCCATTGATTGTTTAATTATGACCCTTTAGCATTGCCACTCCAACATGACCCCGTCCATTTACCCTATTATTGACGTGTAGTAAATGTATGGTGATGTAAATGGGAGCAAACATGTTGAAAATGCGAAAATAAAATATCATACACCATTTGAATATAAGGTTGATTCAGACTATTATGAAATAAAATTGATTATCCCCTTCCCCCCTTCCCCTCAATATTTGAGAAAATTATATGTACATACTATATATAAAAACAATAAATACTGCATGGTGATAATCAACAGGCAAGTGCTATATAAAGAATGAAAACATCGCATGCACAGTCTACATAAATTAACATAACAAGTATACACTAAAAAAAAGTACGTCATATAGAACCTTTGGAGGTTCAATCAACTGCTACACTGGCTGAACCTTTTAAATTTCTATATAGAACCTGTGTTAAGGTTCAATAAATAGAACCTTTCAAGAGGTTATACTACATGGATTTGAAAGCTTTAATGATAAGAAACTTTTATTAGGTCATACGTTATATTAATTTTAATGGTTTAGAAATAGAGCCTTTCAATAGTTCCAATATGAATTTGAAAGGTTTAATAAATTGAACCTTTGGAATGGTTGCAATAATTACACTTTAGCGACAAAAATTCAGTTTTTCATGGCTAAAAATTGTTTAAATCAACTTTGCCGACACCCATTTCGCCGACTAATAGTATCCCAAAATTTGCATTAAAATTAAAGTATAATATTTTTTAAACCCAGTTTACCTAGCCTAACCAAACTTTATAACCTGTTGGGAAATGTGTCGGCGAAATGGATATTGTCGGCAAAGTGGATCTTATATACCCTACAAATACGACCATGAAATAAAGACGACCCATGATTTGCATGTACGAACATTTCAGTGATGCATTTTGCGAATCACCACAGTTCAATAAAATATTCGAAAATCGCACATAGTATTTGCATAGTCAAATTTAATGTGCATGTAGGCTTACAACTGTAAACAAATGGAAAAATAAATTCCTTTGCATCTATAGTATATAATAATCAAATCTGAACAAATTCGACCATAATAAAACAAATGCAATTAAACCTCGCCATAAAACTCACAGCATTTCAGTGGCTTTAAGCCCTGAACCCCTACTCGTTTAATTAAGCTCAACTTAGAGCATCATCGATTATCATTAGGCCTATGCCGGTCTCCGTAATCCCCGTCTCCCACGCGCGTCCATACAGCGGTCATCCGACCCCTGACCTCTCCCCCTCTATCATCGCCAACTCTTTGATGCCATCATACATTCTTGTTGTTAGTCATGCAACGAGACTTTGCTCTTTCACAACGCATTAGCATCCATTTTGTAATTGTGAAGTCCAGTTGGTCACCTCCGAAATAGAGACATGTTTCCATCGCCGTTTTTAGACCAAAAAGAGGGGTATTAATGCACCGTACTAGTTTTGCATTCCCTTTTCCACTCGGCCAGGCCAACTGCGGTGTGTCCAAGCGAGTCCGAGTTGCAAATGAGGCGAGCGGCGGTCGTGCAAATCGAATTAAGTGAGAAAGCCATTACCGATGTTTTGGACATCAGTTATTGAAGTCCAGGCAAGCGGACGAAAAGCAGCAAACAAATAGCAAATAAAAGGGGCCACTGTTGCTGGACACCCCCAGATGTATGGACGCCTGTCACGATCCCGACGTAAACATTAATGTAATTAAAGTTGGCTCAACGACTCTGACGTTGACACTGTATGCTCTTTGGCCAACTGGACGTTCGAAATAATAACCCCCCCCCCCCCTTCTTAATTCCAAACTCGATTTAGAAACGCTGCATACTCCAATGACCCCGATATAAGCATGGACGTGCATATATAATGACCATAATGGATTCGCGAAGTTCACTTTCCATATCACTCTTCTTACTCTCTATTCAGTTTGAAAAGTAGGAAGGGAAATCCAGAAATTCCGACTGACCACTGACGGATTTATAAAAAAACACAACTTGGGTGAAAAACACATGGTTTCCGAGCACATTGCATTGATAAGTTTCTCGTGTGTTTTATTATTTGTGAATGTGGTTCACAAAGATGGAGGACTGTATTTTATTCCCCTCCCCTCACTCTAAAGTTAACTCAAGCTTGATATGAAATTATACAAGTGTATGTACTATAGTAACTATACGGTACACTGTGAGTCATAAAAAAGTAGAACCCACTAATAATAATAATAATAATAATAATAATAATTAAATAAAATTTTTTTTAAAAATCACAACTTCGAGATAAATGCTTCGATTTTAATGAAATTTGGTACTTACATAGAACAATAGTTTAAGAACAAAAAACTTTTTCCGGACAT
Organism: Julus scanicus; assembly: GCA_034698625.1. NCBI lineage: Eukaryota > Metazoa > Arthropoda > Diplopoda > Julida > Julidae > Julus > Julus scanicus. Next base: position 9,276 of record JAQGBW010000844.1, on the reverse strand, counting down.
GCGACAAATTTCGGATTTTTTCATTTTTCAACAATGGCCCACTCACCGTATGTTCGAGAAACAGTTGAATTGCTGCAACGGGAAACGCCACAGTTTATCGAAACCAACCACTGGCCACCAAACAGTCTGGACTTGAATCCAGTGGACTAAAAAATTTGGGGAGTTCTCCAGGGAAACGTTGAAAAATCGGATATTAATAATATCGAATACTTGAAACTACGAAGTACATAAGTAAACTTGGATTGAACTAAACCAGCGTATAATCGATTCGTCAATCAAAGAATGGCGCGTTAGACTCCAGGCTTGTGCAAAGGCCACTGGAGAACATTTTAAATTAACACATTTTATAGTTCATTTTTGTTCCTACACTATATTGTTCTATGAAAGTGCCAAATTTCATTTAAATCGAAGCATTTCTCACCAAGTTATTGGGTGCTACGTTTTTATGACTCACAGTGTTTATATATAGGACAATGTACACAGTGCATTGTATAGGGATATTGCCAAAAGTATAATGCAAAATTACTTATACATTTTGTAAAGCGTGCATACTGTATATTAATAATAAATATATCGTTGTTAGAAACGGGCATAAAATATAGAATAATGTAGAATAAAATATGGAACTGCATAAAATGTACAATGTAGCCTGTAAACATGGTTACAATGAACACATACCTATTGACATACTGCACCATACTGCATTGAAATGATATCCATTATACAACTTGTGACAATTCTAAATAGAATATGGAATTAGAGTAACGTTGAGGCGAATTCTTATACAATGGACTTGAGTTGCATTAATTCTGAACTGCCCTTGTTAGCTTAGCATGAATATGCCAACGTTTATGGCGTGTTTTCTTTAAATGCGATATTCGCAAAGGCCATTTTATGCCAATTAAATTATCTTATAATGGTGCCATAACTCCGTTCATTTTAGTAAGTTTTCAAAAGCGACATTTGCGTAATTGCTTCGCTATTAGTTGAGAGGAAGGAAGGAAACTTGCACATGTGTACATGCATACTGAATGTCCGAGGGTTCCATAAAATATTGCAATAAACAAGTCCAACCCTAATTCACTTATGGTGAAATACGTGCCAAAGGGTTAACTGAGTAATCAGTTTGGAGTGGTTGAAAAACTCAGTTTTATGAAACTTTCCTATATAAGATTCTGTTAAGCACATTTTCGTCAAATGCAGAGCTTATATAGAGTATATACAATCAGATATTATTCGAATTTTATATTAATCGAACCATTCATTAATCACATCAGTCAGCCTAAAAGTAGGCCTCGTTAAACACATGCATTGTTTATGGACGTAAGGCCACTAAGGGGAATACAGTGATACGAATTATCCTTGATGCAAATTAACTTTAATTGAGCAAAATTAAGGGGGCGCCACATACAGGTAATTTGTACTCTTTATGCAAGGTAAATCATGTTGAAAGGCATATATTTCCCAACAAAAAAAAAACTTAATTTTTAAACTTTATTTTCGTGCACCACAAGTCAACTACCCCTCGTCTTTTTCGATATTCAGAGAATACCAAATGTCTGCATAATAATTTGCAACAAGTAAATTTCGGAGAATAAAATTATAAAAACTGTAATTGTACAGAGGGGACGTTAAATTGGATGACAAGAAAACTGTGGAAGAGGACATGTGGCGCCACCACAGCGTTATCTAAATAAAGGTCATCAGATTTGGATTTGCATCCTCACAGATGGCGCTGATATGGTACAAAAAACTTGACCAGACTGTATTTTTGGTATTTGCACACAAAGTAATCAGTAATCAAACTTCAGAACCTGAATATATACTGTAAAAGTTTTGCTTTTTTAAATGCATGTTGCATGTACTTTTGTTAAGTGTAATTTGGACCATTGTACGTTACCCAACTTGACCCTGGCCTACCACTGACCTATACACACGCAGAATGTTACAAACTACTACTTATCTTATACAGAATAGACTGTTTCGCCCTTAATGCTTATAGGACAAGGAGCAACATGCAAAAATAATGGGGTAGCAGAAAAGCCACGTTCCTATATTATGTATCGTCAGTCGTGATCTGACCCCAAAACTGACCCCTGCGTTACGTGCAACGTTTCATTTCTATGTTAAAAAAGGGAGATTTAATGGCGAGTGCCATTGTAATGTACAAATCACGTTTTGTTTTCGCGATAAAAACAAATAGGCAGAAAGATAAGGAAAAGTGCATCGAAATGGCCGCAGGTGTGTGCAAATGGCGGACGGCCAGGCGCGTGTCTCTAACCTCTAGCTTATCTACGGTTTTTCTTTTTTTTTTTGTGGTCCACCCTCTCCCAAGTACCCCCTTACTCCCCTGCTAACCTTCGTCACCTTAGCACCTTCGCCCGTAACAGTAGATTTTTCATACGCATTTTGCAGGGGAGTGAAGGGGGCACTTTTTGCAAGTTCATTGGTCAGGTAATTTTAGACCGTTCTTGTTGTTACTGGGGTAACTTGACCGACCGAACGCGTGATGGATGATGCAATAATTGTAAACGAAAGTAATAAAAGACTGGTTCTGATAAAACATAATATTTGTACGAGCATTACTTGAGACAGTATTAAGGAAATGGAGATTTAAAAAAGACTCGTTATTTTTGAAGGACTGCTTGTCCGAACAGGTAGTAGATGGCGCCACTTTCATGTCGATCGTGGCGCCATCACTTAATCGATCATGTAAATTTCCTAAGTTCCACAGGTGATTTCATCTGTCTGTTACGTATATTTATGCGAAATTGTAGCTAAAGATTGAACTTTTATATACAGATGTAGTCGTATCAGCAGTGTTTTTCTGCTCATGGCACACTATTTGACTTAAATTGTCGCGGCACACTGGTTCAAAAATGCAGGAATACAAGATACCAATCTGATAGCACGACTGAGCGAAGTGTCAGTAAGGGATTCCATGCTTTTATAAAACCTCGATCTTTATAGTATATCAAAAAGTTATGAAATTTCAAGTCAACCAATTTCCAGAAATATAAAACCAAATTTCTGTAAATGGCATAACCACGGACAAATATAAGGGAGTCGAGGAATCCTTCGTTGGTGTTAATCAGAAATTTCTTGAAATATATAGAATGAAGTAACTTAAATAATCAGAGAATTTCTTTTCATACTTTCTAGCAAACTTTGCGGCTCAGCTGGGGACCCTTGGCGGCACAATATTGTACCGAGGCACACCGGTTTAAAAACACTTATATATATTGCCATGGCATTAATACGCACTGTATGTCGCACGACTTTTTAAACACAGGTTTAAGCCTGAAACACATTCTGCATATACTGTATGGAGAATGTGTTTCAGGTTCGTATAGTACAGAAAAAGATGGAGGATTCGGGAAAATGCGTTGCTTCTGTCACCACTTTTCAGTCACGGATGTCCAGTTAGACACGTCCACATCAATCCGATTTTTAATGCTGTACACGCATTTTGCAACGCGTCCAAACACCTGGTATTGACCACCCATTTGTTCCCAAACGTCACATCCAGGTATAACAAATGGCCAAATGCATGCACTTTGAATTTAATCCTCGTTGAAGTAATCTTGGCACGCAAACGTTCCCAGTGATTAATGGGTCAAACGAGTGATTCGGTCCCGGGTCGAGCAACGCATGCAGCCCTAACTCCAGGCACCACCGACCGTACCATCTTAAAAAAAAGGCAAACACTGTCACCGAAATCATTAAGCCTCTCCAAGTTTCCCAAAATCATGACAGATATCGAATTCTTGCGAAACAAAATAGTACTCTTTCATGGTGAGCAGGTTAACGGATTTGTGTAAAACTATAATTTAAAACTTTGCATCTTGATATTTATGGTGAGGTGGAAATTCTGGATAACATTGATATAGAAAGAAGCAAATATGCATATGCAACAACAAATCACAAAAAAAAAACAGTTCGATTTTATGCAATTATAGAAAGCATCTGGTTAATGCGTGTTTGGTCAAGTATTCGTCAAGTATTGCACCAAAAATGGATGGAAGCCGCCATTTTGTTTTTCTTCTTGTCCTTTTCTGCAGTTCCAACTTCGTACAAGTCAAGAAGCTTAGCAGTTTAGTGCATGGAGTCATGGACCTACTCAAAAGTTTCAACATTTCCGGAGTACAGATTAATCCCTCGTTACCAAATAAATGCAAACCACGATTTAGTCATCTTCAACGCCCCCTACCGAGGCGAATCTTATGAACGACCCCACGCACCATTACACCCGGGCTTAAAAATGAAGCTAACAAGAGACCAGGTCCAGGAAAACAAATGTGCGATGCCATAGGGCGTCCATGTATGCAAACCTCCTTAGTTGTGCATTTGGAAACCGACCTCTCGACCTCTTCTGCACACTGGCAACTTAACATAAAACTCGCTTTAATAGGTTTATTGTTTTCTGCTTCTAGCGCACGCAAATTTTACATATTTAAGGCATACGAACTGAGGGTGGGGGGAGGTTAGATTACCAAAAAGTTTAAAAACACGCAGGCCCCTCCAAGTGTCACTGCACTGTCTCGGCTCGTCCATGGCCCTCTTTTTGTGAGCTGGCAGCACCCCTGCAGGGATAGGCCCCGCCCATTTGCCCGGGCCAGCGCGTGGCTCACAGCTCGCTTTTTGCACAAAACCCCCTGAAATCGGCACCTACCCTTCGCAACGGATTTGGGGTGGAGGCGGACCCCCGAACTGCCCGTCCTGGGTTCAAAATGCTCGACCCCCGGGCAACGCCGGAGAAGAGCTCCAGTGGCGCCCCACGCGGGTATCGTGTGCAACAAATTTGGCGCGCTATATTTTGTGCTGCATGTTTCGAAACATGTCGAGTATTAAACAATACTTTTCATGACTTTAGTAAATGCTATATTCTTTATAAGCCTGAATTTACTGCAAAACACTAACAGAAATTGAAAATCAATGCAGCTATATAATAATTATCATCAATAGTCGCCAGATGGATTATTGGGCTCATTTTTAATGTAAAGCTTCATTATGGCAATATGAGGTGGTAGAAAAAATTATTAGCATAAATTTCTGCAGAATTGACCAATTTTCACAAACATCAAGCTGAAATGTGGGCAAATTTTATAGTCGTTGACTAATCGTTCCACTATTTAATAAAAGTGTAGGTTTAACGTCACCCGAGTTGGATGAAGGAAGCTAATTATTCAACAAGATGATTAAAACTACTACCCTAGAGCAAATTTAAGCAAGCAAAATAACAAAAACAACAACAACAACAACGTCAGGCAAAGATGCATTGCCCTATAAGATGATGTGATAAAGTGCTATCAAACCCTGCATCTGCTTCATTTTCTGGCTAGGTGGTGAAGGATTTCTCCCCCTTTAAATTTGGGGGTATATTTAAAGGTTGAGAACTTGAGATACTCATCTCCCATCTCGTTATATATTTTAGCAAAAAAATTAAATAAAAAACATCAACAAATGACACGTAATGATTTTTAAAAAACATTGTGCAACCAAGCTTGAAATGATCTCGACCCAGACTGACTTTTTGCATTATTTTAAATGAAGAAGCTGTCCAGTGCGTGGTTGCTTATCATACTTTTTTTACCCCTATTATCCCCTTTTCAATTCACAACGATTTTTCTCATATCCAACAATAATTCGACGAAGTGCATGATTTTTTATGCAGGTGTATCACGCTTTGTGTCGTTTTTCCTAAGAAAATAAGATAGGAAGAAAAATTCGTTGGAAAATATAATGCAGGGTCTGTGCTTTTCATGGCCTCCAAATTACCAGCATTTTCTATTGAAGTAGGAGTTAGGTTTTTTTTTCTTCTTCTGAGTTTCGTAAATGTTCGTTATTCATTTCAGTGGTAGTAATAAAAATGAATTTTAACTAATTGCGTGCATCATGTTCGGATGGACGAACAGGTGCATCGTCTTTAATATTAGCCATTTAAAAAAAAACTGCTACAACATGTATTTCACGGACATGAATGCTCCAAAACTTATTCAAACCCAACTTTTCCTGATCACGAGAGGTTCAGATTGTGATGAAATTAATAGTTGTATATAACGTCATTTATGGTACCTGTAGGCTATAGGTTTGCAACACGATGTAAAATGCGGATTTTATGACAACTGGTAAATTCACGTCACAATACACACCCACCTTAGTCACCGTATCCTTAAGGTCAATTAACTCAAAATCCGTTATGGGAAAAATGAAGTATAAAATCCACAAATTGCATCAGCTTAACTTTTTCGAAAATTTATCGAAACATTGCCTAAATGTCTACTAAAATGCAAAATAAATAACTATATGTTAAATTATGTTAAGATAAACTGGTATAATGTAACTTAAATGCAAATAGAATGACACCTATACAAATCTAAATAACTGTGTTTTCATTTTAACTAGGGTTAAAAATGTAAAAATGTTGCACTAATGCAAAAAGTATTATTTTAAAATATTACACAAATATATTTTATGGTTATAATTTATTACTAATCACAAGCTTTTATATTTCCTACCACTACCGATTATACTGTATACGTCTTACATGCACATTATTTTATAGTTTTATATAATTTGGTGTTTATGCAGTGTATTTGTTATATTTAAAATACACGCACTTTCAATGTACTGTAGGTAGATTAAACTTAAGTAACTTGTCTTGAGACATGGCGTTATTAGCGTAGACGTACCCTCTTACGTTTTTAATGCTCCATAAAATATTCAATTATTTTTGAAAAAGAAACATGTAGGCAATTACGTGGGCAGATAACGAAGGGTGACAACCCCCAAAAAAACATTAACTTGAATTTCAAATTATGTTTTCCCGGGCAACACCTTCTAAATCCGGGCTTCCAAATATCCTCGCTGTCTACCCTGTCCAATCATTAGGGGCCACAAGCAGGGTGTGGTACGCCTATTGGATGGCCAACCCTCCCATCACCCTAACCAGTTAGCCACTGCTTATATGATCCAGTCACTTCACAAGTCCTATGACAGGCCTTCTTTAATTTATTCTCAATCACGAAAAAAGGATTTTTTTTAAAGTACAGTCTCCCCTTTCTTCCTTCTCCGGACTTTCGTCCGAGGGGGGTTACAGCTCAAATTACACATGCAGCTCTGGAGTGTTAAAGCAATGACATCTGATGGACACAAGTACAACCTGAACATGTCATATAACGATCCCCGAATACGCATTTAAATAATACTACTTGAAAATCGTAGCTGTAGGCCACTGCTGAAGTTGCTCCAGAGCGCTTATCGTACGAATTTAATAACACGTCCATTGGCATTGGTTTCCCCCTCGATACTAAACTATAATACCTATCTCTCTGTTACCGTATATAAGAATCTCCCAAATAAACGTTTATTTTTTTTCCATAAAAAAAAAAGTTCGAGCCCCTACCTAGAGGCCATTGTCCCGTAACCACCGGGCATCAAACACGTTGTTTTATTTTGATTTTGCAGGTGTTTTAGGAGAAAAAATACAGGGGGTAGCGCTCATGTGGCGAGACAAGAGGGGGTCGAATGATTGGGAGTAAATTTATTTACAAAAACAAAACAAAAAGCACAAAAAAAAACCGTTGAAGAAGCATCATGGAAATGCAAGGAAATATCGTATTGTGACGTTTCAAAAAAACACAGGGATATATATAGACACATATATATATATGCCATAAAATGTGGTTACTTTGAGCCAGTTTTTGGTTTTTTTGAAATTCTGATATAGTGTTCAATAATTACGATCCGAAACTGACCTGGTCAAATAGTATCATTTATGTCCCCAAAGTTACTATACGAGATGATTTCCGGTTCGGCAACCATGACTGGTTTTCCACAGTTGTATCCAGGCAAAATAATAGTTCCAGGATAGTTCCAGGCCATGATAGTTCCTCTAAAAATTCTCCGTCCCATATTGCCCCATAATGCATGTGGGTTTACTATATAATATACAAGGGCATTTTTCGAAAAATGTCTGAAAACATTTACATTATATATGTCCAAGTGAGTATTTTCATAATACAAAGTTGATAGCTGTTTAAAACCTTTCCCTGCCTAAAAATACAACAAAAACACTTACATATGTCCCTAATTTTCGACTATATTGTGTTTCTCTCCAACTGACTGAAAAATCCCCATTGAAACCCCGCTTGAGACATTCCAACTAGGTAAAACGATGACATGACTTAACACAGCTTTAGCGCCCCCTGGTAACGTACGAGACTTTAGAAAGGGATTTCCAAGATGGTCGCGCCCTCTCACTCCACAGCATCAACGTTCGAACTTTGAAAATTTGCCAAAGTCAGCGTTTGGTGGCGCTACCCAAAAACGTAATTTCTTAACTTTGATTTTAAGTGCAGCAGACGAGTTCGGTCGTTATTTTCAATGCACGCTGAGCACCCCCTGGTGGGTTAATGGCAAAGCTGTCAATAAACCTCCCATACTCGTGGCATGCTGCTCACCAAATTTCATCTTTATTTACATTGGGTAAATCAATTGAGCACAAGCCAAATTTTCGCACACCCATCAATGGAAATCCATGGCAAGGATTGCAAGTAAATTATTATGGGACAACTAATTACGCGCTCATGCATGGCTTGGATATCCTTTATGCAAATGAACTCCTAGCCTAATGTTTAACTTTCTCACGTTTTTTTTTATAACCATGCACGAAGAATGCACTATCTGGATAGATAGCCAGCACGTGCTTCAAAAGCATGGACTTCCGCAAAAAACATAAAAAAACATAAACGAATTAACAAGTAGAGCAAAAAAAAACGGAAACAATCGCATGCATCAATAATTCAAATTGGTTGCATGACGAATGTAGATAGCGGAAAAATCTTCGTTAATGTGCGACACGTGGACGATGGCTCCCTTTTTTCACATAAAACAATTACCGGGATAAAAGCAATTAGCTAGCTCTCCCATTCGCAATTAAGTATAACTACCACGATCGCTCACTTTTCTTTTTACCTGTCTAGTTGCACCTGTGGTCAGCTTGGTATACAAATAATAATAATAAATATGCAGATAAACAAGCGAAGAACATGTTGCCATCTTGAAGCTAAAAATTTTGAGAAATATATGCAATCGTTATCCTGGTTGTGAATTAAGGGGGTTTGGTACCCAATGTATTTCAATGGTAAAATTTGCACTTCACCCAATTTTCAAAATAAAAAAGTTTAAATAAAATTACAAATGTATACACATTCTTTAAGACGTAAACAAGGTCTTGTTATATTTATTTTTCGATTTAAATTGTTAATTTTTATG